>JAPYZT010003928.1:5000-18490 GCA_030522965.1 Tryphoninae sp. A BG-2022a | reverse complement strand
ACACACACACACACACACATATACACAAACAGTTTCGATTCGTGTCTCGGCTTTGGCGACAAGCGATGCGTGCATCACGAAACTTTAAGAGAAGTAAAGCAAGAGAGGATCCTCTCCATGTCTCAATCTTCATCGCGGATTTCCGATATTTGGAGAGTCGAACGGGTTACGAAGGAAATCGAGTCGTTAAATATTAACTGTGTACTCAGCCGGTTACATTAGTAATGTGTAAGGTAGATGGGCGTGTGTGTACACAAGGAAAAAGGGAGCGAGAGAGATTTAGTCCAAGTCGAATCTGACTGCACCGGATGTGAATCTTACTGTCCGGAAGACTCAATGGGGCATTTCATGCTAAACCGGAAAACTTCAAACTTTTGCATGTCTGATTGTCTGAAAATTCTCTTTTCAATTTTTTTTTTTTTTTCAATTTTGTTGATCTAGCCACTCACGTGATATGCTTAAATTTACCCAAAAACTTAATTTTTTGTCAGATGGACAGTTTGCGATTTCATCAATTTTTAATCGTGTTGGAATTAAAAAAGCAATTTTTTTAAAAGATTCGTTTATGATCCTACGAAACTGATTAGTCAAATTAGTGTAAATTCTGAAAAAAGAACCCACGATCTGTCGAAAAACCTTAACAAAAGGAAAATACATCACCCAAGTGAAGTTATGTGAAAATCGTCCAATCGCGATACACACCGTGAGAATCCACGCGGGAAAATATTTCATATCTCTCGGGTAACATTTCTCTGTTTCGCTCTCTCACTCCACGTCGATCTAAAATTCCCGTCGTCACGCGTTCCGTTGTTCAAGCATGCAAAAAATAAAAAAAAGGATGTCGTGTTTTTGATTTGTAGTTTTTTCGCGGTCGCTCGAGAAAAACAAAGGGCGCGTGTCCCAAGCAAATAAATTTCGCAGACAAAAGCAATCGTTCGCTTTCCTCGAGAAAATACGCAGAGTTGTAGAGTGTGTGAGAGGGGGGGGGGGTAGGGAAGGCAAGAGAGATAGAAAGAAAGAGAGAGAAACGGAGAGAAAGAGAAAAAGAGTGAGAAAGATAGATAGATATTGAGAGAGTTCGGGAGAAGAAGCAGCAGGCGCCATCAGCCTCTCAGTCTCTTGCATCCTTTGGCCCCTTTGTATCACGGCTTTCGGAGTGGACGATTTCTGGCGTACATAGATATACTCGGACCCTGATATACGTGGTATTAGGACAGGATGAGCTTCGGGGCTCCAGGCCAGAACGCCATCTATATCTTATGCATTTACAGCACAGGCTTCTCTCGCGAATTCCTTTTGTGTTCCCGACTGAAAGCTGCCAACGATGGAATAAGATGAAAGTTGGAAGCTTATGGACTTGGTGAGAAGAGAATGCGATAGTGAGGGTTGGGCAGAATGGTAGCAGGTGGAGGGGGAATATGATAAGATGAAAGACAAGGAGGAAGATAATGCGGAGAGGTCCTTAAGGCGGTGTGAAAGGCGCGGACGAACTTCGACGGGATCGACATAGTAGTCAACGATGCGTATTACGCGTCACCGTTAGATGACAGCGTATAGTGAAGACTCCAGGATGAACCTATCTAATGCCAGCAGCGATATGCAGTCTCGGTGATAAACAATCTCGTGCCAAATGCCTGTGATGCGTCGGGAATTTGACGAAAGATTATACAAATCTGCGATCGAGAATCAAAAATTTGTTATCACTTATCGAATCGCATTTTTTTCTCCTCTAGGAATTAATGCTCAAGGTATTTTGATCGAGCAATTAAATTGTCGGTAAATGTAAATCTGCTGGGAGAATTATTATCACTTGAAGACAAAATCCGTGAGATTTTTATCAATTTTCGAAATTCTGTGATTATTTGCGTCCATAGGACTATTGAATTACGCGTATCGCATATTAGGAATTCAATCAATTCCATTCATTAATTTAAAAATAACATTTGCCCGGAAAATTGCAAAGGGCGCTTTGAGGGTAAAGAAGGTCTGTCATATCGCCTTAACGAGGTTCCTACGCACTTGGTTATCGAAGCCTGAGTATATATATGCAGATATATACCTCCCCGTATATCCCTCGGGATATTTCGTCGTACGCGTGGGTGAACCTGCAGGAACACACTGATAACCTCTTATCCCCGTGAAGATTTTCGAGATTCTAGAATATTCAAAATTTCGTTGGAAGACCTGGAGAGTAGACGACCTACCTAATATCGATAAATTTTTCACAATAGGCAGTATATAGATAGATACGAGAAGAAAGAGAAAAAAAGGAAGTCGACAAACTGTACAAACACATATATTTTCCACCGAAATGACTACCGTTACGAAGCAAATTTTGCCTTTTATTCGTCGTACCTACGTTCCTAGAAAATAAATTGGAAAACATACGATTTAATAATAGATTTTAATTTTTGAAGATAATTAGGACAACCCAGAGAAACGAATGTTTAAATTACAACCGAGTTTCAATAGTTGCAACGGTTATTTCGTGCGCTGTTATAAAGCCATGTCACGAGGAGGGTTGAATATACAAAAGTGAACATCCCCGGTGCAAGTCACGTAACCGAGTTGGAGGGTTTGGAAATGATGTTTCCACATTTCATTTTCCTCCATGTAGAATCGTAAGATTTACGTTGGAGGGGGTCGAGGTAGATGCTTCGGGATTTAAAGGATGGAAGGAGGTAGGAGGATGAGGATGGCACGGAATGGAAGTATCTTCCGCTTAATTTAGTACTCGCTTCACCGAAAGCTCGGATTATAATATACATATGTATATAAATTGTATCATCGAGGTATTTTGTCCCATACTAAAAGCAGGATTCCGGTTTTACGTTGAAGGACGGGTATTTGTTATTGATACGGACGATACGAAAGACAAGAATATTATGAGCGTGAAAATATGTATATAAATTTATGTTGATACTGCCCTTAGTAGCGAACTATGGCGTATAAGGGGAAGGGTTGTGAGAGTGGGGGATCTGCAGCATGCAAGAGCAACGGAGACGATCTCCCGGTCTCGCCCGTTCTATTTCTGTGTCTCCTCGCTGCTTGTTCGCATCCTTCCGGCGAGCTTCCGGGTGAGAAGCTCTTACCGACCCATGAATATCTTAGCCCACATAAATCAGGCTGAGACATACATAAAATTCGTATTCTCCGAGAATAAGGTAGCCCGACCTTCGTGTAGCACGTGCGCACGTGACACGCAACCTGCTTATTTCGAAATGGAAAAGGAATATATAAACTCTGATGGGGTGTGTATAAACCCGTTCGAAAAACCCATCGAGACTTGACAATTTTGTCTATGTTCTGCTCAACTTCGTAGTTGTGCAAATACACTTGTAAACATATACATTTTGTAGCTACATACACTAGTGGCGGAAAGTTTCCAGACAAACGTTGAAAACAGTACCGGAACATTTTTGTATGCCATTTCGTTGGTAGTTGGCCTAGGCCAATTTAACCAACGCCATTTTTAAGAGAAGGAATTTCCTTTCGTTTTGGTTTTTTTTTTTTTAAATTACGATTTTTTTTACAATTGGCACTCAGTTTTGACAACAACAATTTTTGGTCGTTTTTTTGTTCTTTTGCAAGTGGACGCTCTTCGCAGTAAACATTTTGTTAACGAATTTCTTTCACCATACTCATAAAGGGGGAAGTCTAAGCTTCAAGTTAATTTTTTAGAAAATTGTCTACGATTTTTTTTTCAAAAATATGTCGTTTTTTGAGAAAAAATAGACAATTTGAAAATTGCTCCATAGGAGGAAAACGATGAGGTTTACAACAAAACCTGAAGATGGCAAAAAGTTGTATTACTTTTTGCTGAGTTCAGGAGAATTTTGTCAGATTTGTTTTTTTTGAAAATTGTTTTCCACCTATTTCCGGTCACCTCGGTCAGCTCTGGATACCATGAAAATAATAGAATTAAATTTTTTACTTACATTTAAAACTTTGGTCTCTTCCGAGGTTTCTTCGACAACGGAATTTCTTCGATGTAAGTAAAAAATTTAATTCTATAATTTTCATCGTGTTCAGATCAATCGAACTGACCGGAAATAGGTGGAAAAAAATAACGAAAAAAAAATTTGAAAAATTCTCCTTAAGTCAGCAAGAAGTAATATAACTTTTTGCCATGTTGAGGTTTTGTTGTAAACCTTATTGTTCTCAGCTTATGGAGCAATTTTCAAATTGTCTATTTTTTTCTCAAAAAAACATACATATTTTTGAAAAAAAAATCGTAGACAATTTTCTAAAAAATGAACTTGAAGCTTAGACTTTTTCCTTTATGAGTATGATAAAAAAAATCTTTAACAAAATTTGTACTGCGAAGGGGGCTCACTTGCAAAACAACAAAAAAACGACCAAAAATTGTCGTTTTCAAAACTGGATGCCAATTGTAAATAAAAAAAATCGTAATTTTTTTTTTAAAAAGCCAGAATGGAGGGAAATCCCTGCTCTTTAAAATGGCATTGGTTAAATTGGCCTAGCGCAACTACCGGCGAAATGGCATAAAAAAACGTTCCGGCACTCTTTTCAACTTTTGTCCGGAAACTTTCCGCCGGTTGTGTATATATGTATATTTTAACGATCGGTAATTTTCTGTACAACAAGAATATCACATTTTTATTTTCGATTTATCGTAATTTATTCCCTAAAGCTTGAAAAAAAGGAATTTTCATATTTGTTTAGCGTCAAATTGCAATAAACCGAGGAAAAGAATGCGATATTCTTGGTGTACGGATAATTATCCATACGAGAAACCTCCTATAACATTTTTTTGGATGGTCAAAAAAGCGACCGAGCCCTTCAATTCCTTAAAAGTGGAAAATTGGGAAAAACATCCCTTGCAAGAACAACATCAAGTTCTTAGATTCAATTTGTCACAGTTTATTGGTGAAAAGGCAAACAAAGATGCAAATTTAACTATGTTAGTTTTTGATTCGTAAATACGTACGAATCGTTGCGACTTATTACCTCATAAATTTTACAATATCAAAATTTACCTAGCTCTATTTCGGGCGAGAGCTGTATCGCTTTATACTATAATCACTATATGTACACACCCTTATTGTTAGCTGTACATTCTCGTAGTATTTGAGGTTATGCATTGCGCGTCGGTACTTCCAAATACTACATTATCGAACGTGTTTTCAGCGATGAATTACAATTAGGCGCATTAATGCTCGTGTATGGGCGGGTTATGATGCCGTTGCATCGACGAGTTTAGATCAGTCTTCTCGAAACTCTGATGCAGGTTCATGTGTCGGCGAACTATTTATACAAATGTGATCAGCTCCTATTTTGCTCGTACATATACCTAGGTACTACTCAATTGCGCGGTACGAGATGACTAGATTTTGATCCGCAATGTTCGTTCACCGATAGCCTGTATTTATTATCACCTCTCTCTTCGTCCACAATTTTGACGTATTTCCGCATTAATCCCCGAATATAGTTACGTGCTATATTCGTACGTCGAAAATTTCAGCGATATAATAAAATAATTAATTTTCACGGGAGAAAATTAATTTTAATAAATAGTTTCCGAACGACGCGGCTCTTTCGGATCACACAATGTATGTCATTCACTCTTGCGGTGCCCGGAGATGAGATAACGGACACCCGTCTGCGTAAATCCGGGGCAAATTTCCGATTAATAAATCTTGAAAGTTTTTACCGGTTTTGTCATATCAATTCTTGTGTTCCTGTTCATATTGTCATACGAGATTTTCCGGAAATGTATCTGGATTCGTTACTAAAAAAAATCTTGGCACCTTTCAAGCACGGAATTGATTGATCTCGCACCAATGTTATTTGATCCTTTGCGAACAGGTTAGCACGACTTATGGTTATTCTTGTATTTTTGCTCGTTCCATTCACAATGCTCGAGGCAGAGTTTAGGGGACAGATCAGCAACACTTGACAAAAGTTGAAGCTTCGAGTCAACTGTTTAGTATCCACGTTAAGTTGGCTGCAAGCTATCGTAGTCGTATATTAAGCAACGGATATACAGGGTGAATTTCATAAGGTATAACAGGCTTTATTCTAGGGTAGATGGGATCATTACAAGCTAAAGCTGCAAATATACATCGGGGATATTTTTAATAGTTTACGAGATATTAATTTTTAAAGGTGGTCCAATCAGAGTGCGCCGAGAAGCGTTGTAGCCGCCCACTCCCACCCTAGCTGTAGAGATAACGCAGTGCAGGGCGTTACATTTGGGGTTGCAAAATTCAGAGCAGTCCATTTTATTTATTATATTATTACACAGTCATTTTTATTTCTCAGGCATTGGGTGTTAGAGTGGAGAGTGGGCGGCTCCAATGCTTCTCGGTGTGCTCTGATTGGACAAACTTTAAAAATTTATATCTCGCAAACTATTGACAATATCTCTAATGTATATTTGCAACTTTTGTTTGTAATAATCCTATCAACCTTAGAATAAAGCCTGTTACACCTTATGAAATTCATCCTATATAATGTGGCGGTTCGTACATGCTGCTCGAATCTTTTTGCGACTTATTATGAGACAGAACTGGACAAATAGTGCAATGATGACATAAGTCTATATTTGAGGCCCGTTTACGTTGCTCGAATGTTCCTTTTCAGGGAGCATGGACCCAAAAAATAATTATTTTGTACGCACGATTATTTAAATATTTCGAACGATTCGAAAACATCACAAATTTGTACATTTTCCCATAGATAATTTCCCTATAGATAGCGAATATTAATCTTGACGCAACATAATTTTGATTTTTACAATTACTTTTCATTTCCACCGCGAATCTAGATTCGCTATTATTCTCAGTGAAAATCGATGATTTGTTCTATAAAATGACGTTTGAATCATCCGGCTGCGATAATTTATCAATTTTTTATGGATTTTTAAAAATTGTATGTAAATTTTCTCACGCGAGTATATCTATATACATGGATACGAGTGTATATAAATATATGAATAATGTTGAACTGTCTCAACACGTAGTTGTATATCTATATAGGACGCCGACGTTGGATTGTAGGCCTACCTGAAGATACAGGTGACGGTCGAGTGGTAAAACGGTGGGGACGAAACAGAGAAAGAGAGAGGGGGAGAGAGAGAGGGGGAGAGAGAGAGGGGGTGAGAGAGGGGGAGGAGAGAGAGAGAGAGAGAGAGAGAGAGAGAGAGAGAGAGAGACCGACCGGTTACGGTTGAGCCTAGTAGCTCAGCGTGGTGGGGATAGCGACTTGGCTCTCCCATTCATTATACGTATTCATTCATACGCGTAAATAGTTCGAGACTAGTCTAATTTGCGTACGAAATAAGCGTGTTAACCATCGATATTACACTACGAGTGAAATATTTAATTTGTATTAGCGTTGTAAAATTCATCGTTCTCACATCCTATCGGTGATATTAGGTTCGTATAATGTTCTAACTGAAAAAAATAACGTCTACTAATTTCGAAATTTCGAATAAGGGAAGAAAAATTTAAAAAAAAATTTTAATTAAATTTGTTCTTTTAAAATTATGAGCATGCATCTAGCATGTTTTAAATTGAATTATGACGCGATTAATAGAGCGTATAAATTAATTGTTTTATTTTGTTGGGTAATTAAGGGATTTTAAGCGATTAATTAATTTGTTTTCTGTGTGCGCAGTGAGCTGGCAAGACAAGCTGATTAACGTTGAGCCGAGCTGTTTAATTTCTGTTCGAGATATTCTTCGGAACGGAAAATTTTATTATTATTATTATTTTCATTATTATTATTATTTTATAATAATTTCACTCTAACCCGTGTTTGCTCTGCGAATGTTACAACTACGAGTTTTCATCATAATATTCTTTTTATTCTCTTGATAGGGTTATTATTATTATTTCTTATGCGTAAGAAATAAAAATAATTTGCCGAAATAGGCATAGAATGAACTTAATCTCTGTCTTGTGTGATTGAAATACAATTTATTTGGTGGAATCAAATTGAAGGTAAAATTCTATTCTATAGATATTCTGGATGAACTGGAATTCTCATCGTGACACCAGATACGATATATGTCTGCTTCATAATGATAGAATGTACAAGAAAGGCGGAAGTTTGTTAACAAAAAACTGAAAAAAAAACAAACAAACAAACCGTCATGTTGATACGAGATTAATCGACCGTCGATTCCGGCGCTCTCGTCCGCTTCCGTTCGTTGTCGAGCGATCAACGTATCGAAAGCGATCTTCTTCACCGGGTCGTTATCGTCGCAGAAAAACCTGATATATAAAAAGTCTTAATCGAGAGTTTTTTTCCACTGCCAAATTAATCAAAGATATATGTACTCTCTCTAACGCTCTTTCTTTTTCTCTATCGACTCGTTCAGGCAGCATTATAATATATATAGGTCTCATCAATCAATCGGAAATTCTCGGATAAAAATTAACGAGATTTATCAGGAATCCCGTTCGTTAAATCCGACGGCAGGAGAGAAAATATTTGACCTAGCCGAAATAATTGCTTTTCGTTTTGCGCGCAGAGTCGTGAATTTTCGCATGCGTGTTGGTGTACATGGGTCTGCGTTCCGAGAGGAGGAAGTACAGCTTTTCCTCCCATGACTCGCAACCCTCGAGCGGGAGAGAGAGAGAGAGAGGGAAGGAGAAGGAGAAGGAGAGGGAGAGAGAGAGGTGAAATAGCAGAAGTTCTCTTTTCTGGTACGCTAGGGCTTTGCGATAAACGTCCAGTCACGCGAATTTCACAATCTTGTAATTACTGGACGTCGAGCGCATGAACCCCTCTGGCGTAGGGTTCCACCTTTCCACCCAATACCATACCAATCTCGTCCTCGATGCCCGTGGAGAGTTCGGGAGATTTCGTTCACCCTGTTCGTATGGGCGTTATATATATATGTACATATTCAAGTTAAATATCACAATGGAAGAGTCCTTTTGGTCACTGACGAGTCTTTGGCCATTCCGGTATAGTGATAAGAGCACATGAAAACTTTTATACCTTGAAACCTTTGATTATTAGCACAATAAGTATCTACACTAGCTGCCAATTTTTGCATACAAGAATGTTCACATAACTTACTTTTTAAAAAATCAGCTCCTTCCGTAAATGCAAATTTCCAGCAGACATATAGATACAATTTTTTGTTTCAGTAAACCAAATGTGCCTGGCAAGTAGTAATTTCTCAATTAGCAACGTTATGAAATAAAATTTTATAAATATTATCATTGAATCGAATGGCTTTGATTTGTATTAAATTTTGTTGGACATTTTTATAATTGTAGCTTTGTTTTAACAGACGACCTTATTTGTTTTTCGTCATTTCGGATTTCATATTTTAGTGATTACAATTGTCGAACCTCGCATTAACTTCGAAAATTTTATAAATATTATTATTCAATCGAATGCCTTTGATTTGTATTAAATTTTGTTGGACATTTTTATAATTGTAGCTTTGTTTTAACGGACGACCTTATTTGTTTTTCGTTATTTCTGATTTCATATTTTAGTGATTACAATTGTCGAACCTCGCATTAACTTCGGAAGTTTTATAAATACTCTCATTGAATCGAATGCCTTTGACTTGTATTAAATTTTCTTGGGCATTTCTATAATTGTAGCTTTGTTTTGACGGACGACCTTATTTGTTTTTTGTCATTTCGGATTTCATATTTTAGTGATTAGAATTGTCGAACCTCGCATTAACTTCGGAAGTTTTATAAATATTATCATTGAATCGAATGCCTTTGATTTGTATTAAATTTCGTTGGACATTTTTATAATTGTAGCTTTGTTTTAACAGACGACCTTATTTGTTTTTCGTCATTTCGGATTTCATATTTTAGTGATTAGAATTGTTGAACCTTGGATTAACTATGACAGAGTACAATGTGGAACGTACATGTTTCATGTATATATGTACTGTACCTGTATGTCTATAGATAAGCAACGCGCTCTACAGCGTAACGGGTTCAACCACCCTCGGTCGTCACGACTACTAGAGGTCTCTTGTATGTGTCTCGTATAGCCTTGCATTTTCCTTTCTCTCTCTCTCTCTCTCTTTCTCTCTCTCTCTCTCTCTCTCTCTCTCTCTCTCTCTCTCTCTCTCTCCCTCTCTTTACCTCCCTCGTAGACGTCGACTGTCCTAAACTGCGTCCATGACTCCTGGGAAACTCCACGTTCTCTTCTCCCTCGCCTCGTCGCGATCCCGTGCACCGTACGTTTATGCCAAGTTACACCTACAGATTTCCAGCTGTAGCGAAACGTCACATGTGATGTTCCGGCTGCCTACGTACATCGTCCAGACGGTTCTAAAACCCAACGGTCATCACCATTCTACCACTTCTATGTTCTGTGGCGTGTTCACGTTTCCACTACGTACCATTATTATTCCTGTAGACGTTGACTTACTGAACATTGTTATAACGAATGAACCGTTCCTACTTTTGAGATAAACTCGTGTTTCCAAAAAGCACATTTGTGTGCTTTTTGAAAAATGATTTTATATTTTGATATAACGTTCTTTCTACGATATAGAAATATTACTTTTCATACGTCGGATATCAATATTTCTTTAATCAATTTTACTTATATACATTTTTAATTAAGTTTTTTATCTTCAATTAAACAAAATATGAAAACATCCACGAAAATGATTGGAACGAGGCTTGTTAGTTTGCACTGTGCGAAGATTTGAAGTTTCTTGCTCTTATTAATATCATCAAATATTATTGATTATTATTATTATTATGCCCTAGAATTGTAAAACGGATTGTCTGTTTCTGTTCAACGTAGTTTGCTCGAAATCTTTGACGGCACGACGGACCGACTACAACGTCGTTAATTATACATCACCGAAGAGCCGAGGAACGTTTTGAGAGTTTTTTGTCATCCGCTGCAACGGGGAGCAGGTACGTAACTGGCACTTTTGTCAACGAAGAAAATTCTGCCTTCCCTTTCTCTCGTGGGCGATATGGTTCTAGCGTCAAAGGACGAAATACCGCCAAGGTTTTGACGCTGAGTACAAATGTGCCCACAGCGGGAAACCCATTTCTACTTCTCTATGAAGTGATTATACGGTCTCGCATGGGAAAACCCCAAAAGCCTCGTGACATACGAAACCTTCTTCTCCCTCGCGCTCTCTCTGGCGAGTGATCGAAGGCTTGTTTTTGTATACTTTGCGATCCCGACGGCTATTTCCCTGTGGATGTCGTACAAAAACGCCTCGACAATAGGACAAACCTAACTACTCTCGTTTTTTTTCTAATGTGTATATTTTTTTTCATGTTTTTCTTATACGAATTATACATATACGAGCTTCGAGGGATGCGGGTTCTCGAATTTCTTGGATCCTATTCTTCTGCCAGCTCTGCGCTTGTCATTTCATTGCCGATAGACGGTATTGGTATTTTACTTTCGAAGGGTCGGGAGGGTCAATTTTTTTTTAATTAAAAAGACTCTGTAGCTCCATTTCTGAAACGGAAATTTTCCGTGTAATAGGAATATCATGAAATAAAGAGGTTTGGGAGCCAACAAATGCCTCATCGCCTAAGGGTTTTTTTACAGGTCGTATGGGTCCCAAAAATCGTGATTTTCAAAGGATCGCCACGGGCATAAAAATGAAGCTATCGGAATGACTTTCAACTGGTTCTCTAGGGCTCAGTGAGCACTTCAAAAAGTTATTCGTGAAATTTTCTGTCCGACGAATGAGAGCGGGATACAGCTTCGCTACAAATCGATTTTTTGAGGTTTCGCGATACCGATCCAAATTCGCCATATCGAATTCTGGTAAATTAAAATCCTTTCCGAAGCTTTAAGAGTCGATCGCAAATTTCCCGCACAACACGAAAATAATGGTTTCGTTTTAGAATTTTCCCATTTTATCGACCTTAACTGGGTAAATCGTTATTTCATGTTTTTTTGCGTTTTTTCTCTAGAATTTTTAAGATATCGGCAAAAGGAACGTTATATTCTTTATCAGCGACAAAGTTCTGATCCCGCAACTACCCTATATTGTCTTTTCGGAAGAAAAAAAAATTGTACCCTCGGGGGTGCTAATAGTCGACATTCGTATTTTATTTTCAGCACTTTGGGGGGTCCAGAGGGATCAAAATTTGTTTTCGTCCAAAAAAGCTTTGTAGCATCATTTCCGAATCGGAAATTTCCCGCATAATACGAATATGATAAAATAAAGGGGTTTGGGAGCAAATAAAAATTTGACCTCATCGCCGAGGCGTTTTTTTCCAGGTCCCTTCCTATGGGTTCCAAAAATCGCGATTTTTAAAGGATCGCCACGGCCATAAAACTGTAGCTATCCGGATCACGCTCAGCTGGTTCTCTGGTGATCGGTAACTACTTCAAAAACTTATTCGTGAAATTTTCTGTCCAACGAACGAAAGCGGAGATATAGCTTCGCGAAAAGTCGATTTTTCGAGGGTTCGCGAGTCCATCAATATTGTGATGTACTGCCTTCCGGTGAATAATCCTTTCTCGGGTTCTAAGAACTTATGTCGATCGCAAATTTCCCATACAACAAGAAAATCACGTTTTTGTTTCATAATTTGCAGATTTTATCAACCTTAAATGGGTAAATCGTTATTTCGGTTTTTTTTCTATTTTTCCCTAGAGTTTTTGAGATATCGACAAAAATAACGTTATATTCTTCATCAGCGACAAATTCCCGATTCCATAATGACCATACGATGGCTTTTGGGACGATAAAAAATTTCGCCCCTCGGCACTTATCAGCTTGACTATCGCCCTCCAATTACCGACAAAACATCAGTTGACATAGAATCTCTCCCATTTCTCGTCTCGAATTCTATCATTCAGAATTAAAAACCTTCACTATACCACGGTAACCCTCGGTTCCTTCCACGAAATAAATTTGTTTCGTTGATATAAATTCCCGTTGAAAAAACGACAATTATGATAATTTGATAAAACGTACTATCGTGCAATGAGAGAATACGCGACATTGACAAATGAATTGTAATTGGATCATGCAGAGTGAGATAAAAAAAAAGATCTCGAATCGCGGAAAATATGATTCCAATTTTACACCCTACAAAATACTTTGAAACGGTCGTGTCATCCGGTCATTAGTTACAGCTGACCACCGAGTCTCTACCGTATGTACGTTGAAAAGCCTGTCTTCTCGCTTACCGCTGTATATATATGCGATGACACGAACGACTATTATTCAACGCCACACGCGAGGTAAAAGTACATACTGAAATATCTCTCGGAGTTAAATTGATGATACGAGATAACCCAAGCAAATCCCGTTGAATTTTTTTCTAATGCTCTCTTTGTCGTCCGGCGATATAAAATGATACGCGATGAAATACAACGACAATGTAAACATACGCGGAAAGAATTAATTTTTACAAATGTAAATTAATCCGATGTGATTAATCATCAATCCCATTTTTTAATAAAAAAGAAGAAAAAAGAAAATCAAAATATTCGAAAAGACGAGATTTTCTTTCTTTAATTAAAGCAAGTACACGCTTTTT
>JAPYZT010003928.1:0-2500 GCA_030522965.1 Tryphoninae sp. A BG-2022a | reverse complement strand
TAATACGCTGATAAACGTTTGAATTTTGAATTTGAATAACATTTGGTTTAGAATTAATTAATTAAAAATAATAGATATGTTTGTTCTATCAATGAGGATGGAAACCTCCTGTTTCGTATATCGATGTTAATTCAAGATTGGAATTAGTTTCAGGCTTAAAGCTGGTACAATTTAGAAATTTGCACTATTTAAATTTGGCATTTATAAATCGCGGAATCACGAGAATATAAAATATTGGGAAATGATGGATCGAATTACTCAGGAAATAATTATTATCGAAGATAACTCTTATTGTAATTATAATCGAAGATATAATTATAATATTATATAATCGAAGATAACTCTTATTATAATTATAATAAAAGTTATCTTCGATAAATGATGGAACGAAATATTCAGGAAATAATTGTTATCGAAGATAACTCTTATTATAATTATAATAAGAGTTACCTTCGATTATATTATAATTATATCTTCGATTATAATTATAATAAGATTTTAACAAGATTAATTGTTATCGAAGATAACTCTTATTATAATTATAATAAGAGTTATAATAAGAGTTATCTTTGATAATAATTATTTCCTAAATATTTCGTTCCATCATTTCTCAATATTTGATATCCTCATGATTCCGACCCTCGCATTTCCATGCGACGTTACATTGTTCAAAAAAGACTCGCATCTACGCATCCGCCAAGCAACTTTCTAAAAAGGACTTCCGTTAACCACGCCACACCCGGACGATATTCATAATGGTCCTCTCCCCTGGAAATACACGGTAGGAAAACCCCATTGGGGTATCCGGCCACGCGTTTTGACTATTCCGCGGTTACGGGTTATTAGAAGGGGGATGGAAAAAGGACGACACGACCAAGCGCGACGATGAATAATGAGTTTTTCGGCTTGCGATGGACCGAGGGAGGGAGAGAGAGAGCCCAGTAGGATACGGAAACCTGCTCGAAAAGTTAGAGCCTGTGGTGGGAATATTCCTCATGGATGTGGGTTGAGGGTTGTTACGCCATATGACGATGATGGCGGCCGGAACGACGATCGCCCCAAACATCAGTTGCTGGTGCTCAATGTATCGTGTATACTTGGCCTAGTCGGATGGACCCTCCTTGCCACGTAATGACCTATAGCTGTATTGTATTCATTGTACCTATATATATATATATATATATATATATAATTGGTGTATAACTATATAAGGGATGTTAGGGTAGCGCGCACAGGTATAATGATCGGATCCGGTTGGTTACTCATGGCACGAATTAAGTGGTCACAAATGGTTACGCAGGACCTATCATGCTGCCGCGAGGACATCGGCCAAGGACTCGCACGTTCGCCAACGCGCGATACGCCCCGTAATTGGGTGGAACGCGGGCCACACTGACCGCGCTCTGTTCACATGCGGTTTGTACCAATGCATCCGGTCTACGGGATATTGCGACCTTTTTGCTAAAATTCTATGGCCCTTGTCTCGGCCATTTTCACGAATGAACGCGGATTTAATCGAAGTGAAAGTAAATTTGTTTTCGTCATCGAATCTAGTTGGCGAATTTGGGTTTTGGATATTTTTGAATGGATTTTCGGGTCTTTTTGTCTAATGAAGAGAAGACTGAGTTTTATTTATAAATCATTTTTTTGGGTGGAAAAAGAAAGTAACTTTCCCCGGTTCGATAGTTTGATTGATAGCCCTACGAGGGAACTAGGATCTTCATTGTTCGTGTGTATGGAGCCGAAAGGAGAGCCCTCTGGGGAGTTTATACAGGGTGTACCATAGTCGGTCCACGACAGAAGACTCCAAAGTATCCATCGATTTTTGGCAATTTATTGCTCGACCATCGACTCTCGTCCCAACGTTTCTTACATCGTTGCCCTCTTATCATCCCTTATTCTCGATCATTGTTCCGTAAATCGTAACCTTGATATTTTATCACTTCTTGCCGAAAGATGGTGTTGCGTCGTTAATTTATTTTTTAAATTAATGAATTTAGGGGACTGAAAGAGGGGAACTCTATTCTTTTTTTTCGTTTATATTCGATTTGATAGATTTGGCGGGGTTCAAAGTGAACTCATCGAGGGGGAATATTCGTGGAATGTCTAAGAGCCTATTGTTACCATCAGCCAATTCGATGTCACAGAAATGGTCGTCTAGGGAACTCGGGGGACAAAACAAGTTCCCAAGCTCGTGTACGTGTTTTATATATAGGTGATTCCAACAATAATCATCCAGGGTATCAAATTTTGTATTTTCTCGTTAAACCGATTTTTCATTTTAAGTCGCGGATAAATATTTTGAAACGATCAAGAGTTTCACGTCTATTAAATCAAGCCAGCATTTATTTTATATAAAGTATTATATTTTATTAACTCTAATTTCATAAATACAAATTACACCCTATTTTTGTTAATAAAAATTAAATCTCAATGTTTGAATGAAAAATTAGTTTTCAGATTGATTAACCGTTTGACAATTATACGTGTTTTATGCATA
>JAPYZT010003927.1:0-19235 GCA_030522965.1 Tryphoninae sp. A BG-2022a | reverse complement strand
CGTAATGTAAATAAAAGCTTCGGTCAATGAGAACAACTCTGCATACGCGATAGGGAAAAAATTAAGGGATGGACCAGAAGAATTTTTTTTTCACAATAAAAATTCGACCGAGAATTTATCGAGGAAATTGCGTCCGGGGAGTTGGGTGTATTGTGAGAAATGGAAAAATGAACGTGATTCGAGAGAGAAGAGGGAGGGGAGGGTTGAAAATTCAAAAATTTTGAGAATTTTATAAATTGTTTTTTTTTAATTTGTTTAAATTCAATGTTTGAAAAATATTGTTTATCTGGATGAAATATTGTCGATGTTGGATTTTGGAAAGTTTAATTAATGTTAATATCTTTTTTAAGAAACGAAGTTTATGAATTTTCAAGAATATTCGTTTGTAAGCATTTCTTTGAGTACAAAACCACTATGAAATTGTTATTTAAAAAATTGTACCTTACTTCTAATATAAGTTTTTCGTTCAATGTCAATATAAATTTCGTCCTATAATATTTTTAATTCCTAGCTAATAATACATAGGTCTTAATTAAATATAAAAAACGTTTAAAAACTAGATCTAAGTATAAAAAAGATTTTTTTTGCTTTAATTTATTAATTCTTAATTATAAATTTATTAATCAAGGAAATTAGTACTCAAGAACAAAAGACTCACCGGTGCTTTGTAGGCTAACCATATACCAGCTCTTGCTCGAGGATTCAGCACATATTTTCCTCCCAGTCCAAAGCTCGTAGCACCTCGTGCCTTCCTCTTTTCTAAAAGCACACAAACGACAATATAATATAAAATTTTTATCCAAGATCAATACAAAGTGTGATTTAAACATCGTTTAAAAAATTTCATGTAAAACGTTAAATTAGTCGAAACGAAAGATTCCTGTCTAATTTTTCATAAAATTATCTTCCCCTCCCAGAAAGATTAAACGTATGATCGAACGAGATAATACATTTTCTTCCCTGAAACTAGACGAAACAGGAAGGATGAAACAAACCGTCCATGGACTATCGCTATTTAACTCGGAGAAAGTTGAATACATTAAAATGTATTTCTTTCATTTTTTTCTTTTTTCATCTCAAGATAACAAGATCTTCGATACGAATTTCCGAGAGTTTTCCAAATAAGGTTTCTCATCGAGATCTTACGGGCTTGTAATATACGTCCCTACCAGGGATTAAAGATCATTGTTAAACGATTAATTAGATTCCTTATCGCGTCTCGGAATCAAGAGATCGAGATGCTTCGGTATTTCGTGTTAAAGTCAGGGAGGAAAGACAGAGAGAGAGAGAGAGAGAGAGAGAGAGAGAGAGAGAGAGGAAAAAGTAAATTTTTATAACGTAAAAAGAAGAAAAGGGGGAAGAAGTAGAAAGAGAGAAGGCTGTATTTGAGAATCTACGTTGCATTGCCACTAAAACCTGTTGATTTGTAGCGCTCTGTATACAAAACGTGTGCGTGAGCAACGTGGGTGGTCGGTCGGTGAACGTTCATAATTTACAGCGCTGTCTCTACACATCTTCCTCTAGTGGCACTCTCTCAATATATATATATATACATGTGTGTGTGTGTGTGTGCGTAAAGTCCTCGTGAGAAGAGAGAAGATTTAATTTTATACTCCAATTACTCTTATTTCATCACCGAGACTGTCAACCTACTTATTTCACGAGTACCCTGGTTTTTGTCGAGTGGCGCCGTCGGAGATTTCTGTAAATCCGTTATATATACGCAACGATTTGAATTAAAACGCTAATTATGATTTTTTTTTCATGTAGAAAAAATCGTGGGGTTGATACGATATTGTTCTTTTACTCATTCGGCAATTTTGGAAAATTGATCTCAACATAATTGAAAAATTGTATGATTTTCTTCATCAAGAATAATAATTAGGTGGAGTTTTTTAAATGCAGAATTTGTTTTTTATTATTTTTTATTTTAGGAATGTTGAAAAATCGTTTTATGTCTTTTTATTTAATTATGCTAAATTATATATAATTGTAATAATATGAAAATATATTTTACGTATAATTTATGAAGGAAGTTGGGAGCAATTTTCTAATTTTGATTGTATATTTATAAATCATCTCCACACGAGATAATCTCTTCCATGATTGATAATCGATGATAATATTCGCGATGCATCGTGACGAAATTCGTAGGATTTTCTTCATCAAGGAATCTAATTAGGAAGAGTGTTATCAATGACAAATTATTTTTTTCGATTATTATGTAATTGTATAAATTATAAATATCATTTTTTATTTCAGCAATGTTGTAATAATATGAAAATATATTTTGTGTATAATTTATAAAGGAAGTTGGGAGCAATTTTCCAATTTTTGTTTTCAAACGAGTATTCATTTTTATTGTATATTTATAAATCATCTCCACACGAGATAATCTCTTCCATGATTGATAATCGACGATAATAATCACGATGTATCGCGACGAGTTTGTAGCTACACTAAAAGAGGACAAATAGAAAACAGGCGTCTGTCCAAGTGTGATCGAGAGGATTAAATGTCAGGAAGAATCTTAAGGAACAAAGAATGCGAATAAAAATCATCGATCGATGCGCCATACGGTATTCATCCTTTCTTCTCCTTCCCGGATCAACGACGATTCACCTTATCGTTTTAGCACAGTACCGTATAAAATGTAAAAACAGATTCTCCAACAAACCGCTTTCTCCTCTTGCAAACATTTGATTTTTGCGTCGAACGATCTCGCTTAATAAAAAATAATCGTTTCGATGTAAATAAAACATTCACAATTGAGAAATTTCGAAAAATTTGCAAGATTTGAAATAAAATTGGACAATTTGAAAATTTGAAGATATTAAAAAAATAGAAAACATTTTTGTTAAAATGACAAAAAATTAACAAAATTTCAAAAATTCTCAAAATTTATGATCTTTTTTTTTTTTTTCGAAAAATGATCGACAAATTTTCTTCAAGAAGCGAGCTGACTTTTGGCATTCCACGAACTAACTGTTTATCCGCATTATTATATTATTTTCTTTCTTTTCATTTATAAATTAATTGCGTTTCGACGCCCAACGTGTACTCGAGACTGTCGTCAACGAGGTGTGCTCATTAAAACGTTCCTATACTTGTCGAACACACGTGCATACAGGTAGATCGGTGGATTTAATGATGTCGAAGACGTATAAACGCCATGTATGTAAAATATTTATTTTGAGATTTCTAGCCGAGTTCGATCGAGCTGGATTCTGTCACAGGCTCAGGCATGTTGAAAGATTAGAATCTCATCAGTGGGGCCCTATCGTCGAAGAATCCAGGAGGCGAACAGCCTTCCGAAGACCCTGTAGATATTACGATTAAAAAAAGACGCATATAGTTATATTTCCGAAGATATTCCCCGCGCGTGTAATAGAATAAAACGATCTCACGGTGCATTCCCATCCTGGCATTGCTAATCTGCATAAATACCGATGTCCGTCCCATAATCCGCGGGTAATCTCTCCGTTCAATCATGAAACAGTAATCGGGCACCGCGCGACGAAAAATATATGGATCACTTTTATCGAGCGTTGTCAATGCAACGAGAGAGGCATAAATCGTAACAGGAAGTGGGCGAGGCGTGTATCGGCTTTTACCTCGTCATTTTTTTTCATTTCTTTTTCACAATTTTTACATTTTACGGTTCGCATATATGATTAGGTAATGCGTAAATGAGCGCGTATATTTTGTTTCGCGGTAAATTATTTAATGGGTTGATTTTGTGATATTGACGGTGTTAACGGTAGAGAGGAAAATTTCCTAGCTGTACGTAGGCGGCCGCAGTTTACTTCGAGTACGAGTATTCGTGAGTATTTCATAGTATTTTTAGGTATTCGCGAGTGATTGGTGCGGTTTTTTTCGAAATTCTGAGTATTTTCGAATTATTTACAGTATCAAGTGATCGTTAAATATTTGGAGTACTTTTGAATACTTTTGAGTACCGGTATTCTCCGGTATTCGCGAGCAGCCACAAGTATTGCCAGTCACTATTCATTGTTTCCAGGTGTCTCTGAGTATCTCCGTGTACCATAGAGCATTGGTGAATACCGATGAGTACTCTCGAGTAGTCTTGAGTACTTTTCGGCACTCGCGAGTCACTCCGAGTATGTTTGAATTCTTTGGAATATTTTCGTGTGCTTCGCTAAGATGTTCCAATATCTTTGAATACTCGTATCAGTATTTGTGAATACTTTCGAGTCCTGGCAAGTATCGACTCGAACCCTTAATCTTGCTTGGCAATCTTGAAGCACCAGTATTCTTCGGTATTCCTGAGCAGTTCCAAGTGTCGCCAATCACTATCGAGTGTCTCCAGGTGTCTCTAAGTATTTCCATGTACCATAGAGCATCGGCGAATACCCATGACTACTCTTGAGAAGTCTCGAGTACTTTCCGGCACTCGTATTTCCAAGTATATTAGAATTTTTCCCAATATTTTCGTGTCCTTCGCTAGAACCTTCCAATATCTCTGAATACTTATATCGGTATTTCTGAATACTTTCGAGTACTCGCTAGTACCGACTCGAATCCTTAACCCTGCTTGACACGTACTCAAACAACACCCCATTATTCACACTCTAAATTATATCGATCTATCCTTCCCAACCAGATTTAAAATCGCTGAATCAAAACTCGTTCCCAAAATGGCCGAAATTCAAAATGGCGGATGCAACATGGCCGCCAAAATCTTAAAAATGCTCCGATTCGAACGAAACTTTTTTTCATCGTTAAGTATTTTCCACCCAACAATCTTACAACACCTAAACATTTTTATTTTCTATAAAGTCAAGGATTCCACTACTCCAGCGCGATTTTATCGTTACATAAATCGCTACCATTATTGGTAAATTCATCTTGTATATAAACTGTAATTCGACACGTTTTGCAAATTGAACGTACCTGACGATGCACGATCGGTGTAACGAGCGAGGGCGGACCACGTACTCGAACGAAACAACGTATCGAGTCACGTTGCTTATCGATACGTGACGATCGATACGAATCAATGATTTTTGAACGTACGTACGTATTTATCGTCGCGCGTAAGTCACGCACTTCGCGTCATTACGGGTACGTCTTTATAGAGATGAAATATACGCGGATGAGTTGGTGAGCCTGGCTAATAATACGCTTTAGTTGTGCTGTCGCGCGTACTATAAAAGCTTTGAAGCACGACGAGAAGCTTGGCGCCCGAGCCAACTTGCTATGTATTTGCATGCTTTAACATGCGGCTACCTCTCGGTCATCAAAGGTACATACGGCCACCCCTCATCCGTTGATCCGCGAGGAAGACCGGTTCACGAGATCAGGCGAGTATCGCAAATCTTATTTCACCTCGATCCGGATCATACGATAAAGCTTATACTTTGCTCGTTTCCCCGAGAATCAACCTCGGCAACATCGGTTCGGCTGATCTAAATGAAAATGTCTCGTGACTATACACTAATGAGACGATATCCTGAAGATTGTTTTATTATTTGTTTAGCCAAATTAAAAATGGTGGATTTTACAAAAGAAATTAATTTGATTTGTTGTTTAATAGGGAAAATGTTGCGATAATTTAGATTTTATTTCGTAGTTATAGAATTATGATTGTTATTAGAGATTTAAATTATTATTATTTTTCTGTAGAAAAATAAAATAATTCTGTAATAAACAGGCCGAAACATTCGTTCGATAAATCTAAAGCATAAACATTAAAAATAACATTATAATACATATTCCAATTATAATATAATAATATAATATAATATAATATAATATAATATAATATAATATAATATAATATAATATAATAATATAATATAATAAATTATAATCCAATAATTCAATTATAAAATTGAATTATTCCAATAATATTATTTGAATAATTAAATTATAAAATTGAATTATTCAAATATTTTCAATGTTCGTTTAAGATTACAATGTTAATATAATTTTTGTTGCAATAAAGTAAAATATTTTTTTTATTTATCAAACGGATGTTTCGATCAGTTTATAAGAGAGTTATTTTATTTTTCTATAGAACAATAAATCACGAATCATTTAATGATATTAAATTTATTTCATCATGGAAGTCTGACTCGGTGTATTTCGTAGCTCATTGAGCGACTAAATTGTACCCCGGCCCTAAGTTTCCTATACCTGGTTGCCCCTTCGGTAATTTATTGTTTGTTACGGTAGCTCTCGATACGACAGCTATTTTGTTTATGACTACCGTCTTCTCTTACCGATGTCAAAAGTGGGCGTACTGTTGAAGACTGGGAGTATTTATGGTTGAGGGATTTTCCCTAATAACCAAAAGCTTTTGAACGTTTTTCGTCAAAACTTTGCCAGTTTTTGGATTTTTTAAAAAAATTTCCATTCATCCATTTTATCATTATATTATTTATCATTAAGCATGTTGTTAAAAGTGTAATTTGCAGCAAAAATGGATCTTCGGAAAAATTTGAATCAATTTGTTAATATTGAATAATAAACTTTTCCACGAAAATAAAACCTTAAACTTGTAAACCAAAAAATTATTTTTTTTGTTGGTTCATTTTTGCATTACTTATTTTTTCCACTTTGAACAAAAAGCTGAATAAATCCAAAGATGGATGGATGAAAAAATATACAAAATTAATCAAGAGTCCTGCTAATTGTCAAATACTGTGAGACACCTGAGAATGTAGGAAAAAATTGGATAATTTCACGGGGATGATTTGAATTTTTGCAAATATTCTCGCCCCAATGCAAATAACAAACCGAAAATATCTTACGGAAAGTTACGGGAGGGGTGTTTAGCGCAGGAAGCCTAATAACACTTGACTACGTATATATATAGCTCATATTTCAGGGGAACATAATATAAGAGATATAGAAACAAAAGTCGTGAAGAAAGGCTCGTGCGGGTCCCTCCCCCTTGAGTAAATAAGAGGTCCTCGAGAAGACTAAAAATTCGAAAGGATATTTCGTCGAAAGGATGGTCTGATCGTGCGTGGTTGTGTTAGCGTTGCTGGGATGACCGAGGGAGCTTCAGGGACCGCCTTTTTCTCACAGCAATTACGTTCGGTTTTAAAGCTACCAGAGAGACCAGAGAGGCCGCCAGCAAACGTAAACGAAGCTGCAAATAATTTTTCGAGATAAGCCAGTGAACTCAGGAGGAAGAGAGGCGCCGGAACTGACGCGAGAGGTCTGTGTTTACAATTCGTGGAAAAATATTTGTATTGACGGTCCTGATGATGGCGCCGGCCAACTTTGTCAGACTTGGGTCACTGTGATACGTACAAGCTTCGAGCAAACCGAATAATAAATCCACGGTATTCCACCTCCTGCTTCTTCCAAGAGTGTTCGACGTACTTGTAAGAAACAAAGAATTATTACGAATGTTGACAGATTTTTTTTGTTACCGACGGAGGTAAATTTAGGAATGTTCATTAATAACTTTGTTATTAACACGTAATATTGATTATTCCTTCGCTAGGATTGTGTATTTTCCACGAATGAACAAAATTCTGTTATTAACTTTGTTAAAATTATCTTGGAAATCGCCAAGTGGCGCTCGTTAAACGTTGACAGCTTTTTTTTGTTACCGACGGAGGTAAATTTAGGAATTTTTATTAATAATTTCCTTATTAACACGTAATATTGATTATTCCTTCGCTAGGATTGTGTATTTTCCACGAATGAACCAAATTCTGTTATTAACTTTGTCAAAATCATCTTGGAAATCGCCAAGTGGGGCTCGCTAAACGTTGAGAGGTTAGCTTGTGTCGCATGGCGGCCATTTTGTCGTGCTCGTGTCGTGAGAGTTAACGGTTTAAAATTTGTGATTTCTAGAATGATTATGACGAAACAACGAGTATGATATCTTTGATTATCGTTCATACTACAATCTGGATAAAGCATGATGACTTCTGTAGATTAATAGTGACATTTATCGAAGAATTTACCATTTTTCACTCCGTCGGTAAAAATGACTCTGGAGAGAAGGAACATAATTTCAATGACTAGAAGTCTAGCCTAGGATACGATCTAACAGCTGGATATGTCGTAGGAAAATTGAAATAACAATTTCTCTTCGGTAAATATTGCGAGTCAATAGAATTTGCGATTACATTCTTGCCTGATCGTCTCCTAACGCGTCTAATGGCAATATACCTACCGCATAACAATATCGGTGAATATACACGTAAAATAAATATTCTTGGGTAGAAAAAAAAAACGATTAGCATTTTTATCGTGTCTGGTACAAGAAGTATCTGCGCCGGTTGACGTAGGATCGTCTCGGCACAGCGAGACGATCCAAAGGAGGGAGAACAAAACGATACACGGGCAGTTCTCAAGCTCATAACGGCACCAGCTACGGTGCAAGCATCGTCATGCTGTTGCCACCGAAGCGAGAATAACGAGCGACGGGGAACTTCTTGGCGAAAGTCGTCGTTGAATATGAAAAGGATTCCCGTACCGAGCATCATCGTTGTTTAAAATTGGAAGCTTCGTGTTGCCGTGGGCAGTCGGTGAAAGATTTCCCGGTACATCCAATCACGCAATTCCTACATACAATATCCTCGATGTGTCTCGGTGAGATCCAATGATCCTCGATGGAAGCTTGGAACGGCCTCTCATCGACGATTTTACGAAGGAAAGGCGCCAGCTTTTATATTAACGATCAGTCGTACGTGCCTTTCCCTCGCTTCGTTATTCGCCCGCGATATAATTTTCATATCGGACGATTCCAAACGTTCGGAATATGACAAGATTCGCAAGATCCGACGATGTTTCTGCCAATGCGTTCTGATTTAAAAAACGAAGAAAGAGAAGGAGATTCGAGAAATCGAGGCCGAAGAGGCGGGGATTAAGAAAAAGATGATCACTTCACTCTCTCGTGTACCTATAAACTTCGTAGCTTTATAGCTTCTGGAGTTTACAGCGGCTGTCTGGATCTTAGCCGTCATCCGGTTCTTGATCATTATTTCATGGTGGAAATGTCCCTCGATTCCTCGATCAAGTTGGAGAATTCCTTTTTTTTTCGATGAAGGAGTGTCCGCATGCGGTGAATATTGTGTTTCGCCGCATAGATTTGATTCCTATCTTGAAAACGATATTATCCTTTATGCGGAAACTAGCGCCTGTAGGAGGCTCGGGCATCGGTGAATGTCGCTAGGAGTGGGCCTGTAAGTGTCCGTGTTAGGACGTCTGTAAGAATCTGCACGCGTCGGTCGATGTCCGGGTCGCGAGTTCTGGCTAGTGTAAATGCCGAGCTAGAGAATTCGTAAGTGCCCATAAGTGTCGTGAGAAAGGGCCTTGATTTAACGACATCTTCGCTCGTGACTTACTTGAGCAAAATTCCAACATCCAGTAAGTGTCCATAAAGGTTCTGACCAAGGGTTTTCGATTTACCAAAATCCTGGCCTAGGACAGTTACTGACACATGCACTGGTACTTATGTTGGTATCCGAGTTGAGTTCCCGTATCCAATAAGCGACCGTACCCACGTGGCTGTAAGTGTCCTTATGCAAGGGTCTCCATTTACCAAGCTCCTTTATACAGAACACTTACAGACGGAGGCACTGATACTTAACTAAGCGTCAGTAAGTGCCTTTCTTAGGAATAGTGTAAGTGTCAATGCCTCTGTGTTTCTAAGCTAAGTGCTTCAGTGAATGAAGGATTCGATCACTATCTGTAAGTGTCCATCAATGCTTGGATTGATCACGGATCTGGAAGCCCTGTAGATCTTTGTAAGTGTTGGTGATTCTTCTCTGCCAGGGTCTCGATAAGTGTCCATAAGTGCCTGTCCCAAGGTCCTAGTTATTGTTTTCAATTGATTTGTTCAAGTGCCTGTACCGATATCTGGGTAAGTGTCGATGATCATTGCTTCCTCAGTGGCTCCAAGGATGTTGGCTACTTGTGTACTTATAAAAATGTGCCAGAGGGATGTCAGTAAGTGTCTCCGTCCTCAAGTGTGCACGTCCTTGATTTAAACACAGTTTACGACCAAATTTCGTAACAAACTATAAAAAAGCATAGTCTTTGTTAGATGTGTATACTTTCAAGGACGTTAACCCTTCATTAAACAGGGTTTAACTCGTAAAATGTTCCCGTTGATAGGCAGGTAGGTCGCCGGCTTTAGTAAAAAATCCACCATACCACAACAGTGGTAGATGCATAAAATTAACCAAATCGTCGTTCCCGTTCCTAATTGATTGGTCCAGGGCTATTCCGTAAATTTTACGACTGCCACCTCTCTCTTTCCTCGTAGCGAAGACCCCACGAGATCTTCTCGGGATGCGCAGCCTCGAGGATGAGTTTCAAACTCGCCTCAAGAGTATACAACAGTCAAAGTTGCACCTGTAGTGCCTGCAGGTGGACCGAGCGATCGCTGGTGATAAAATTATTAGCGAGGGTGTCCTCCTCGATGAATCATTTTTACAGCTTCTACCTCCGGGACAATGGCGGATTGGGAATAACTACATCACTTCCGCCTCGACCTAAGCCTTTTCAATCCATGTCACGTGACTCAAAATCCTAACTTCTGTCGTTATCTATCACTAACCCCAAACCCCGGCTTCCACAATGTTCGCACGTTGTTCACCGTCCCTCTAGATCTCCGAAGACCCAAACCCCTACCAAGTCGTTCACTCAAACACGTTTACTGGAGTTATTTCTTGATGGACTTAAAGAACTCCAACGATTATCATTACAGTAAGAAAATACCAATGAGATTTTCAGTGATCTCATCCAGGGCTAAATGATCCTCGAGATACGAACAAGGATCCAGTTAAAGCCAACTTGGTTCACCATCGGCTCGTCATTCCTCTCCTCGGATCCGTCTCGTGGGATGCGACAAAAAAATTCCCTTGGTCATCCTGCTTAATCCGTGTGACTGTCGAGCCTCCAGTTGGACTTCTCTTTCTTGTCGTCGTACCCGGGTAACCACTACATCTCACTATGATAACATAACTATTGGAAAGACGTACCACAGGTTGGACACACTTTCGAACTGTCAACTACCGTATACGAAATACGCTCTAACGAAAAAAAAGTGAGAATGAGTATTTCGTAGAGACATCTGTGACAAATTAGGCCCTTTCACACTTAGCACCAACACGTTCATTGCATGTTCCTTTTCATCCAGGGATCCAAACATAATTAATATTTTTTTCAAATCTTCAACTAGAAAATTGTAAAAAAAAATTGGACAAGACCGGCGTGTCATTAGCTCGTTCCAACGTAGATGAGTGTCCACGTGACTGACAACACGGGTGACAAACTTTCCACGATTATCACAATCGGATTTAATTGTTATCTCTCAAACTCAAAGCGCATTTTTAAACAAAATTGGAATTATTTTATAATCCTTCATTTTTTTTATTCTCGTTTCTTTTATTCTTTTTTCTCGGCGTTGCAGTATTCTCGTAGGACGAAATATTTTCTCCGTGTCACAGTAATAGGAAGAATTCGAGCTTCGGGTATAATTCTGGAATGAAAACGCCGTACCGTACGCCACGAGGCACGGGTTTATCGATAAATCTACAAGGAGTTACGACGTTTACGACTGATAAATACGGATTAAATAAGATCGGGTCGAGACCGAGAAAGCTGCGAGAGGCTCGCGAGTGGCCAACGATATGGTATTTAAGCCGTAGAGAAAGATTTGCAATGAGGAGACGACGGTCTATGTATCATGATTTAACACTCAAACGGTAGTGAAAACACACGTATTTTCTTTTTTTTTAACTCTTTTTCTTCCTTCTTTTTTTCTTCGTTACACTGCAAGAACGCTCGAATATATTTGTCAGCATAAATCCTGTAAGCGTATCAAATCGATCCGACGCTCTGCTTGACCATCGTCGGGCAAAAATTCGAAAGAATCCGTTACCGCATACCATCGAGATTAATACCGATTTTAATCTTTGAAACTTCGGCGTCGTATGAAGTCGTGTCAGGAGGAATGTTGTAAATTCAAGATGGCGACAGTCCGAGATCGAATCTTCCCTTCAAAAATTTCTATATTCTAATTTTTTTAATTTTTTGGAAATTCGATTTTACATTGTTTTTTTTTTTGTAATTTTGTATTTTGGTTTGAATTTATTTGGATTATTTTAATCGTGTGAATAATTTACCCTTAAGGGGTACTTTGTTGATTTATTATGAAACAAAAATGACAATTTGTTTATAAATAAAATTTTTTTATAATAATATTTGGAATATGAATTCTTTCTTTAATTTTCAAGGAATAAATTTATACGTGGGATTGACATGGCAATTTTAAAAATATTGAAGAAAATGATGATAGTTTTATTGATTTTTTGATTCGATAAAAATGATCGATTTTTAAATGTTGATTTTTTTTTCGATAATCGATACGTTACGACAGTTATTCATGGTGGTACGTTGAAATGTATTACAGACATGCGGTGGATACATTGTATAAATCGACTTCATTAGAATTCTTAGGAGTTGAATTCGCGACAGACTGTAAGAAGATTACGTTGCGAATAAAATAGACAATTTAACGAGGCTAATTATCACTTAAACATGGAACACGGTGAACAAAGTGTACACTACCACTACTTAGGAATAGTAATGTGACAAATCTTCCCTTATATCAGCATCAGTATAACGTATGGAGCATAATTGCTACATTGGCTGACGTACGTATATACATAATCGACTAAAACTACGACTAATTGGGATACACTCAGATACACGTGTATTTTCCTGTAATCCTACGGTTCTGTAATTCAATTCATCTTAAAACTGCAAAATCATAAAAATAAAAATCAAGCTACACATGTTTATAAAAGGATATTTTTATTAGGTTATAATAATTACAAACATTAGATATTGTTCAAAAATTTATGTTACAAACGTAATTTTTTTAAAATCTGGATAGAAATCAAAATTTCAACATAAATTCGATATAATTTATTATTTTCATTCATTTTAATTGAAGTATTTTATTAACAAATTTTATTATTTTGCAATTATTACAAAAAAAATTAAAATTTTATACAATTCTGATCTTTAGATTTTCTTTTTTTTTTTCCAAAATTTTGTAATTGCAAAATGATAAAATTTATTAATAAAATAATTTAATTAAAATGAATGGAAATAATAAATTAGCTCCAATAATGAAATAAAATACAAAAAATTACAAAAATTGAATATTGCTCAAAAATTGATTTCTCAAACGCAATTTGTAAATCTAGAAAAAGATCAGAATTATATAAAATTTTGAATTCTTTTTATAATTGCAAAATGATAAAATTTGTTAATAAAATACTCCAATTAAAATGAATGGAAATAATAAATTACCTCCAATACTAAAATAAAATACAAAAAAATTACAAAAATTGAATATTGCTCAAAAATTGTTCTCCCAAACATAATTTTTAAATCTAGAAAAAGATCAGAATTATATAAAATCAAAATCGCTTTTTACAATCGCAAAATGATAAAATTTTTAATCAAATCCTTCAATTAAATTGAATAAAAATAATAAAATTCAATTCAAACGAATCAAAATAATAACCTATCTCCAATAATAAAATAAAATATCACTTTAAGGACGATCGAACCCAGTCAGCAAAGAATGTCACAAAGTTATGATCGACCCCATAACGAAATAAAATTTTGTATTCGAACGTAACCACCCACTCATTCTTACCGTAATAAAATTTGTAATAGCGTGCTAAAATTTTTAGTACAGAATTTCGAATCGTGCAACATTCTTATCTCTTATTACAATTCAATATCCCAGCCCTCCTTATCAACCCTCCGTTTTATTTTCTCCCTGCATTTCATCGATAAGAACGAGACCGAAACATATTTCCTAAGCTTATAGTTTCGTCGATCGTTTCTCCATTTTCCTCGCGACTAGACGAGGTCCGTCGCTAACCGAGCATGCAAATATACCTGTCTCCACTTGTATTAACAAGACGTACTATATGGTATCCTTCCACTCCCATTTTCTATCTCATATTCGCTTCGTTGTTTTTTTTTTCAAATTTTTTTTTTAAATTTTTTATTTCTAAGAGAAGTCAAGAAGGAATGAAATAAAGAAGGAAGGTAGCTCGGTGCTGCCATTTGATGGCGCCAGAAAGTGGTGGAATGCTGGAAGCTGGAGTTCTGGCGCGGCGAAGCGCGGGGACACACGCGAGAGTAGTCTGTCGGAGTGTCGCGTTGGGTGCCACTGGCGCGCCACGCGCGGCTTACGTTCGCGTCTATCCACCGGCGCGCGCAGCACGCCTTTTACCCCTCCCCCTTCCCTGAGCACACGCGCGGTGTGATCACTCGCTCGCTTTATTATGTCAGAAGTGCCGACAGCGAGGCATACCATATGTGTATACTAACGTATTTATACATATATACATACATATATATATTTATTTCTATATATATATATATATAGATCTCTCTCCATATTTCTATATTTCTCTCTTTCGCTCTCTCTCCATATATATAATATATAAAAATATAATATTATTTCAAATAATTATAAAATATATAATATAGTATTTTATAATATATATAATATAATAATATATATATAAAAATATATTATTATATTAAATAATTATAAAATATATAATATAATATTTTATAATATATATAATATAATAATAATATATATAAAAATATAATGTTATTTCAAATAATTATAAAATATATAATATAGTATTTTATAATATATATAATATAATAATATATATAAAAATATAATATTATATTAAATAATTATAAAATATATAATATAATATTTTATAATATATGTAATATAATAATAATGATATATAAAAATATAATATTATATTAAATAATTATAAAATATATAATATAATATTTTATAATATATATAATATAATAATAATAATAATAATAATAATAAAATATATAATATAATAATAATATATAATATAATATTATATTTGATAATTATATATATATATATATATATATATATATATATAACGAGAGGGAGAGAGAGAGATAGGTGTATATACATTATATATCTTGATTGAATCTCGCCACACGCAAACGTAACGATCAACTTCCTGCTGTTAATGTTCAATAAAAATAATGACATGTAAGTCATAGTAAGAGAAAGACAGAGAGAGAACGATTCGCAAAACGATCGTCACCCAGATTTTCCTCTTGCATTTTATCGCCTCTCATGGATTCAATGATAATTACATCTTTATCGTTTTTTCTATCGTCGCATACTCGACTCGGGAACATACCGCTACTTCGATAACGGTCTTATTAACCGAGAGGTTCGCAACCGAAATTGATGTACCAGTGTCGATATCGAGGAGAGACAACATTCGGAGTTTCAAGGTTTTATATTTTGTTTTTTATACGCTTCGGCGATTTTCTATTGATAAGAATTTATTAATTTAGCTGTACTTGTTTTTTTTTTTGTCAAACTTGGGAATGTTGGAATAATTGTTATTTCAATATTCTTAATTAGATTGGGAGATTGTAATGATAAAATATTTGTAATTAAAAATTATTAATTTATTAATAAATTAACGAAGGGCAATTGGAACTTGAGTATTTTTTTTAACACATTGTCAAAATATTAAAAACGTTACTCGAAGAAAAGAAAATTATAGTTTCCAGGTAAAAATTGAATTTACAAGAGTGATAAATAATTAGCAACAATATTTCCTCGTAAATGCAATTATTTCGTTTTAAATAACAATTTTAATTTTCCATAATTTTTGTTTCCTTTAATCCATATTCGATATCTCGATACGACAAAATTCCGTATTCTCGAACCAGTTAGACTCTTCTTTCTTTTTACATCGACAAAATTTACAGTTACCGGAAATAAAACTGTCGAGCTGTAAATATCGATAAAAATCGTTTGCCGATCGATTATTATCGTTGAAGAAAACGATATTAACTGAAGAAAACTTGTAAAAAAAAAAACAAAATAAAAAGTAGAATTATCGAGTAACAATGACATTGAGAATTTGCAATAACGAGACAAGATGGAGAATGCCCTTCCCTCGATCCCAGGACGAAAATCAAGACCCAGGACTTTATCGCCACCCACGTAAACCTCACGATCCTTAAGTCGATCGCGTTCCATAGGACGAAAAGAAAAAGTCCGAAGAAAAAAAAAGAGGAAAATATTTGTAGCGATCAGGGGCAAGGGCGAGAGCGGCAGCTGCCACACAGCGTAGGCATGAAATTCCTGCGTGAGATTCTAGTTGCTTTCGTTTTGCCTCGTTCCATCCTTTTCTCTCGTTGCATTTGTATTATACGTGTGTGGTGGAGGCGCGACGGGAGTGGGCTCTGTGGACAGGCTATAGATTTATAAACGGGCGGCGAGCGTCAAAGGGTTCGTTCTCTCTCGCTCTTACTCTCCCACTGTCCTTCCGTCTCTCTCGATCCTCTCGTCGCCCGGCCATTCGCCTCTTTCTCAAGAAACGGCTCTCGCACGTTGATGTACGAACCCGTTCGACCTGCTGCTGTTCATCGCGACTCTGACCACCGACGACAACGCGTCATCAACGAGGACGCGGTCTCGCACAGGTCCTGGTTATTATGGATGCCTATTCTCCTTTCTTTTTTCTTCTTTCGTTTCCCTTCTTTTTTTTGACTTCGTCCATTTTGTCATAGACGGGCCAGCGGTAAGGAGATGCATTATCGCGACCCTTGTGGATGTTAGATACGTCGAGGACTCACGCTGCGGCACCCGGGTGTGCGGTCAGCATCTTCTTTCAACCTTGCAGTATTTGACTGTACGTAGATAGAGATTAGGGGGTCATTAGCAGCGCTCGACAAAAGTTGAAACCTCGAGAATTGGTTCTGCGATATATATGAGTGGCTAAAGGATGAACTTTTTTGTACCTACCTAGGGGTTGCGGAAGAGTCGAAAACTATCGATATTTTTAAAAAATATGAAGATCGATATCGATATATCGAAAAAAGATCGATATCGATATATCGTATCGATGTTTCTAAAAAATGTGAAGATCGATATTGATATAAAAAATATCGATATATCGAAAAAATATCGATATATCGAAAAAAATATCGATATATCGAAAAAATATCGATATATTGATTCATCGAAAAATATCGATATATTGATTCATCGAAAAATATCGATATATCGATATATCGAAAAAAATATCGATAAATCGATATATATATATATATATATATATATTTCAATAGATCGATATATTAATCAATACTGATATATCGATATAGTTTCGCCATCCCTACTGTAGCCGGAGTTTAGGGGGAGATTAGCAGCGCTCGACAAAAGTTAAAACCTTGAAAATTGGATCTGCGATACCTAAACTGCTAAAGGGTGAACTTTTTCGTACCCAAGTTGGCCGCAAGCTGTCATAGGTAAGAGTGTAGTGGCTTTCGAAATTATATAAAACCAGTTTTTATTTAAAAAAAACTAATTAACACAAATGTTGCATAAAATATCGAATATTCAAAATTCGGTCTGATTTCCCTACAAAGCACTGCCTATAACGCAGTTTCTTTTTTAATTTGCGACGACGCTTTGCATGATTTACAACATTTCAAGGAAATTTACACGTATTTCGCATAACAGATACGCATCTGGTACGAATAGTCTCGAAGCGTAGGGACGAGGCTTTCGAGGAAAACCCGTTGCGCGTCCGAACCTCAAACTTTTTCCCTTCTACGGTGGTCGTCGTGCCCACAAAGAAAGGTGCCTATGGTAATTCCGCAGTGGCTGAGTGACAGGGAGTATCAACAAGGGTGACTCGGTGTTTTCGAGGTGTGGGAACAATTAACCGTTTGTCGGCAACGAAACTTCAGAAACCCAACTTGTGAGTTGACTTTGGAAGAAGCCGCGAATCCTGAAACCGTTTCGCAACGGTAGTGATTTAGTGTTCGAGTTATTTTTCACGATTCCAACCAGTCATGGGGTGGTCCATCTCTGACAATAAGTTGTCCACGAAAAATAAATTTTTGCTATTTTCCTTGCGACAAGTTCCATCTTTCAGTTTCAATCCAGATGACCCGAGATAATTTACTTCAGTCACGTATGACAACTATCTTGAGGTATTAATGAAGGGATAAAACGGTTCGTGGGAATGTCATCCGTAATTAATTCTGAAACACTACCTGTGTTTCCATGTTCCACTTTGTATTTGGTGATTTACATATTTTGACCTGGAACACCTCGTATGATGAATGTAAGCTTGAAAACAGCCCACAAGGGAGAAGTTTAGGGATCGAGTATAACGATGAAAGAGTTCACAATATACTTTTCTTAATCGACTCGTAGGAAATCTATATACGAATATAATTTAGGAAGTCATTGGAATGAATGTCAAAGAATAAATTAACGTCTTCGAACAATGGATTTGAACGAGTATAGGGGAGAGCGGGGTCAATTGCATCACTTTCATACGATTTCAACAAGGAATTGCGAGCAAACTAACGAAGAAACAGGGTTAAACGACGATTCGTTTTGAAGGTAAAAAATCATAGGTCGTGTTTCAATTAATTTAAAACTGTTATTTTGCATATTTTCGGACTGGAAACAGCTAAAGTGCACAAGTGATGTAATTGCAACGCTACCTTAAAAACAGTTTTCAATCTAAAATCAAAGTTCATACGAGCATTGCCATTCGAGTCCAGAAAGCGTATACAAGATTTTTTAGCGAGTTGGCAAAAGTGACCTCTGCAAAGAGGGACCGGTTGTACTTGTGATTCAACCGCCCACAATGCCCCGTCATGTGTCAGAAATGTCAGTTTGCGGTTTTGCCAAGCTGCCCCGTGTCTTTTTGCCCCGACCACGTACGTCTGGTGTTCTGCCTTCACCTTCGTAAGAGCGCATCGCGGGATCTTTTTGCACCGTATTTTTCACGCGCTTGATCTTCGCCCGTTCCTCGTGGCATTCGTACTTTGCGGGCCTTGATGTTACTGATGTGTGTTTGGCCTGTTGGGCTTGTCGCTTAGACTCGTTCTCTCCTTTTTCTTCATTTCTCTTGTTTGCCTGTCAGGCAAAGCACCTTCGCTCTTTCTTCGGGCTCTTATTTCCATCCGAGACTCTCTCGCGGAGACGCGTGTTTATGAGACTGAGCGCCTCTCCTGTCTCATCCCACTGCTGTGACAGCGACCGATACGCATTACTTCGTTAATTCACCATGTGACAATGTTATGAACGCCCTCGTTTAACGATCATTCAGACCTGTGTCTGCTAAAGAGAAAGGAAGGGTGGAAACTAG
>JAPYZT010003926.1:0-11359 GCA_030522965.1 Tryphoninae sp. A BG-2022a | reverse complement strand
TAAATAAATAAATAACAACAAGAAAAATTATTTATTCTTACAATTAAACACACGATCGTTTCCTTAACGAGCTATGAATTACCGTAATATTCTCTCTCTCTCTCTCTCTCTCTCTCTCTCTCTCCAGATTCTTCACTGACCTGGTTGATTTATTTACGATGAATACTTGATCACTGTTAAAAAACGATTTACGATCTCCGTTTCACGGAAATCGTCGTTGAATTTCTCTTTGTTCTCGGTTTTGTGTATTTTCTTTTTCTTTTCACCTTGGAACGTAAACAAAAATTTCGTACGTATTACCGAATGGATGAGAAAATACTCGAGGTGACCTCGGTCGATAAGAAACCCCCGGACGTAAATACGAGCATCGTCGAGGAAGAGAAAAAACAAAAGAAAAAAAAAACAAAACACAAATCGAATCACGATTTTGAATATTATTTCGTTTTTTTAATCGAACGATCGATTTATTTTTCGTCGACTCTCGATCGACTTCGATTATTACAAAACCAGGGACGTTGTAATATTCTTTGTTTTTTTTTTATTTTGTTTTCTTATTATTCTTCGTTTTTTTATTTTTTGCTGTTAATCTACGTATTAACGAAGTTATCGTTCACGGGAGATAATCGAAGCACCGGCCATGTTCTTTATTTACCTGAAGAGAAAAAAAAGCCCTTAAAGTCGATGATATTTTTTTATTTTATTTTATATATATATTTTTTTTTTTTTTGTTAATATCGATTATGGGATTTTTTTCTTTGACACCGTCGGTAATCGGAAGATACGAGTTTTCAATTTAATTTAACACGAACGTATCACCACGGACAAAGGAAAATTTTTAAATCTCGTTTTTTTTTGTCAGTTAGTCTCGGTCGTTGTTGCGCCGAAGATTTCGTACGTCGCGAGAAGATATTATTTTATTGTCAGTTTGTTCGTGTCTCGCCTCTTCTAACGATCGAACGTACGACGAAATGTTTCGTTAATCGCGGGTTTAACATTGCGTTACGTCGAATTTTACGATTTAATTACGTTGGACAAACGTAAACCGATATTTTCTTTCACTACTGATTTATCACCGTGAGGATGAACGCTCTCGTCGCGTATCGAGATGACATTTTCCACGGGTTGACGGTATATACGTGGGAAACATTGTGTATCGATTCCGAATACGCTCCGACTTACTATCCCGCAGTCGCACGTCGACCCTGCGTCTCGCGCGGTGATATCCCCCCTTCCCCTTGACACCCCCACCACTTCGCTTCACTCCCCACCATCGATACTAAGCGATAGTTCCCATGCGTGGCCACCCCGGCGCGAGCGAACGTATACGTCTGTGCCCGGCGCGAACATCACCCGCGCAGAATTCTCGATTGTTTTCCATCCGTTAGTACATTTATCTCGGATCCACCGTTAATGCGTCTTATCTTTTAAAAAGAAGACGACTCGAATAAACGTAAACGACTCTTATCTATTTCGCAAAATGTTTATTATGCCGCGATATTATTCATTGGAAGAGGGGCAGAATTTGAGGTTATGTCCGATCGTTGATAACATTACTTGAGAGATTCTTCCGCCATCCCCTATTGGATCTAACGTTAATTCTGATCATTAACATAAATACTGTTTTTATAATCGAACGATGTGAGAAAAAATGAAGAATTCAGCTTTGTTTACTTACCATTGTGAGAGAAGACAGTCGTTAAGACACCTTCATTGTTACCTACACTTTACATTTGAAAATTGTACTTTGCAACTTTTTCATCAATATTCTTCTTCTTCACAGTTGTGACAACACTATCGTGAAAGTTCACCGGATTTTACCACGTGCACAAAATTATTTAACCGGAAGTTTACAGTAAGTAAAAAATTGTGATGAAACACAGCATAAAAATTCCTAACCTGTCCCAACTGTCACTTTACGTTTGAGCATTCAAATCAGTTTTTCAATTCACTGTTATAAGATAAATAATACAATGCTTGCTTTGATCAAATCTCGATTAGCTTCATTTATTTTCTCGTCGTCGAGACAATGAATTTTATAAAAAAAACATAAGAGAAAAAAGAGAAAATAGACTGTGTGCAAAATATCAAAGACCCGCCGACTTAACTGGAGACAGCGTCGCATGTATTTGTCGTCTGCGACCTTTGACGAGCTACGATCGACTCGAATTAATGACTAATGAAATTAAATTCGTCCCCGTTCGACTGATTGTTGGAGTTCCGTTATCATACCCCCTTCCTCACCCTTTTAACACTGCGGGTTAACGTCCGTGACAATGCGATATTAATAATGCACAAATTTTCTTAGAAACCGGAGAAAACATTCGTCATACACTTAACGAGCCTTGACCTCGCGGGAAATTCAAACTGCAACAATGGAACTTCTCAACAACAACAAAATTCAATTCAGCACTGACATAAACAAAGGTATAAATTTTCATGTTAATATTAGTTCTATGTAAAAGTTGTTTACCATTTGTAGTCTCAAAACGTGTAAATTTGTTAATCAATCGCTACTACATTATTGTTAATATTGTTAGTTTTAGGGAAAATCCACTGGTATGTCGAGATACGGATTTGGTCGAAAATACTTGCAAGATACAGAAGACAAAGAAAGAAAAAAACAAAGGACTGAACGATAGCCCGAAGTGACCCGTAATCGTTCTCGTTGGCGTTATTGCGGTGAACTAACTAACTAATGACTGTCGAGGTTCGGATCGCGGGTGTTTCTCGCTCCCCACACGACAGTGCATAATCGTCCGTTGTGTCCGCACTGGTCTCGTTCTCGCTTACGCCCTCGCGCCTCACGAACACTACAAACCAAACGAAATTAGTCCAAAGTTTCTCGGTGGTATGCTCGCACGAAGGGGACACACGCAAACATACATGAAAAGCACACGAACGTGAACGATTCCAGCACGTTTAACAAAGGACAAATGTATTTGGTAAATTACATACGAGAAGTAGAAAGAGGAGAGAACGTTGTAACGTGAAACCGTCGCTTTTCAACGGCGAAGAAGAACGTAATGACTCAAAAGAAACGACGAAGCGATGAGTCGTGTCGTTTTTTTTTCTTTTTGTTGACGTACTATTTACTTATACAGCCGCTAATCGAATCCGATTATTGGAGATAACGATGTAATATTCTTGGTACGATAATTTTGTATCTTTGTGTTCATTTTTAACTTATCGTCGGTAGACATTTCGAGAATTTCTGCGATTACGATTGGCTAGAAGAAAAGAAAGTCAATGAACGTTCATATCGTGGTTGCAATTTCTTCGGAAAGCTTCGGAGTTTGTCTGGGAGTAGAAATTTGCTTCAAGCGATAATTTGCAATTGAAAGTTTGGGATTTCTTTTCTTCAAATTGCTAGAATCGTTTTTTCCACTTTTGGAATTTGTTTGCAAACAGGATTGTAGTGAAAATAAGTATTAGGGGTCCTCTATTAGTCTAGAAAGTTGAAAAAAATGTGTCAGCCATCGGGCAATAGAAGATAGCGGAATAAAAATTTGTTATCCTGTGGGGAAACAGTATCTCCCGAATATTGCGGAATTTCAACGCTACCGGTAAATTGCTTTAGATTTTTTATATTTTTGTGTAAAAATTGATTGCTCTTTCAGATCATACACATTGTAACATTCTTACGTTACGCCTAGTCATCATCGTCATCATCTTCTTTATTTCCCGAACCTTCGCCAATCTCATTTTCTCTCTCAAGCTTCGTTCTCGCAATAAGTTCCTTCGCCGGATTGAAGACACCGTTCGTTTGAGCATTGCAAATAAAGCATCTAGTGCTGTTCTTGTACTGATCAAGGGCACATTTTTCACAGAAATAATGTTTGCATCTGCAAAAATACAAATGAAAAAATTTTAATAGCAAAATTACAATAGACGTCATAGCATTTTTTTTTAAAAGAGTTGATTTCAAGAATTTCTGCAGAATCTTACTTCGTTACGATGGGATCGGTGAATGTAGCTCGACATATGAAACATTTAAATGGTAAATTATCCTCGTCGCTGTCGATTTCGTATTTTTTATCATCCTCGTCTCCACTGTTGTCATACTCTCCCGTTGCTGTTTCCCTCTCCAACTGCCAACCAAGCTTGTAGTCCGATCGATCGTGTAGAAATTTACAACTGTCTGAAAGCAGATTATAAAAAATTTGTATCATGCTCGTCTGAATTGTTTGAGACAAATGGATGAAATTAGAGATGTTTTAACACCCCTAAATTAAGATATTGTTTGAGCGACAAGCTAGATCTTTACCTCCAAACCCACAAAATCCTGTTTCCTTATAATCTTTGCAGATATCTGGCTGATAGTCCCATCTGACTGTTGCACGAAGATTTGCAGGCGCTCTTATCGGTCCTTTCCGTACCATTCCACTGGAGGCATTTCCAGCTGCAGTATCTTTTTTCTTGTAATATTGCGCATAATTGTTAAGTCCACGATATATCTTATCGTCCTCCTTGCCCTCTAATTCTTCATTTATCTTTTGGGCCTTTTCGAATATAGCCTGAGCATCCTTATCAATTTCTGTCTCTGTTTCGAGAATTGCAGTAGCACCCTGATCGCTCGGACCTGCTGGCATTGGAGTTCTCTTGCTCTTGTAAGATACCGATATACCATCCTCTTCACTTTCATTTCCATCTTCTGTCACATTCGACCTGCGTGGTTTTACGCTAGTCTATTGGCCCAATTCGTATTTCCGAAATCAACAAGAAAAATGCAATTAGCTACTTGATCATTTTTGTTATTATCATATTGTCTCCAAATCGCTGGTAAACGATTTCAGACTTGGTGCCAAGTCACAAACTTACACTCTGTCTCAACGGATTTTTGCCATCGATTTTCTTCTCCTTCTTGACGACCGTTGTCTCATCATCGCTGCTTTCTGCGGAAAGAAATAAAAAGAAACTAAATGGAAAATAATACATTGATTCATTTAAATTTGAAATTGGTAAAAGAAAAAATCGGGTATACATATGAGCAGGCGCACATAACCTCGAACTTGCGTTAATCAAATTTGCTTAATAAGATTATCACGAACGTAGCGAATAAAACGAAGGAGAGTTCGGAATCTGACTCAAATTATAGGACTCACCATTCTCGCCATCATCCCCGCGTCTTTTTCTTGCCGAATTCTTGTGAATTTTTCTTTTCTTGAACAAGAAAGTACAATTTTTCTTGTCCGCTTGCGTCTCACTGTCGGCCATATTTGTTTTGGTTTTCATGAACATCTGACTTCTCTGCGCTCCGGCGTCACTTTGAAACAAACCGCGACCGTGCGACGCATATTTTCTTCTCTTTATCTTAAGAAAAACTTGGTTTCTTTACTACTTCTATCGGAAGACGTTGAATTATTTTTCCAATTCAAATCTTTATTATACTGAGCAGCGGTGAGTAAAGTTGCTTCATTTTGTTTTCATTCTTCCGCACAATTCATGGAATTGAGGTTATGTCGTTTTAAAGATAATCTTTTCGGTCTATCTTAATTCCTTCTCATTTTTGCATTTAGCCTGCATAAACATTACGTATTGTCCACAAATATCAAGAGCAAGTGATTTTTTTGTTTTGACAAAATATTGCAACTTAATTTTTCTCGATTCACTCAACCGGGTTTAACATAACCCTACTTTCATGAGAAATTTTCACTAATCTACTGGTGTTATTGATTTTTTTTCAGCTCGAGAAGTTTTTGTTCTCAGGTGAAAAAAAAGAAACAAATTTGTAAACATGAGCAAGAAGAAGAGCATGGCAATAGATTTTCAGGATAACATGATCCTTCTGACAAGAAAATATCTCAAACGAAAGATCATGTGCCCTGAAACTAAGTTCAGACATCACATAAAAGAACGTCTTCATGTTCTTGAATTACTGAAGCGCACAGTGGAGTCCGGTGAGAGTAATTCAGCATTATTAGTTGGTCCAAGAGGCAGTGGAAAGACGACGGTAAGTTTCCATTTGTTTCCATTCAGCTTTCATTTAAAAAGACGTTTCAACAAAAATTGAATGGAACATAGAAAAGTCACGTAATATAACTTTTACTATATGAAGGAAACAAATTTTATATAAAGATATTACTCATTTCAAACAAATAGTTGGTCAACAGCGTATTGAAGGAACTTACGACGTCGAAGAATTTCAAGGAAAACGCATTGATAGTGAATCTTCATGGTTTAGTCCACACGGACGATCGCTTGGCTCTTAAGGACGCTACTCGACAAATGCAGTTGGAAAATGTAGTCGGTGAGAAAGTATTTGGCACGTTTGCCGAAAACTTGTCGTTTTTACTCGAGTGTTTAAAATCGGGCGACAAGAAACGCACAAAACCGTGCATATTCATACTCGATGAGTTCGATCTCTTTTGCTCGCATCAGAATCAAACCCTGCTGTACAATTTGTTCGACGTGGCGCAATCGGCACAATCACCAATATGCGTTCTCGGTATAACATGTCGTCTCGACGTTATCGAACTTTTGGAAAAACGTGTCAAATCACGATTCTCGCATCGTCAGATATTCTTATTTCCCGGTGACACATTGGCGACGGAACCGCCGAAAACGGCATTCGACGAGAGGCTAGAATTGTTCCGTCATTTATTGAGCATACCAGATGACGAAAATGTTAATAGAATCGAGCAACAGTATTACGTCGATTTTACGATCGATCCGCAATTTGGAACAATGTGGAACGAGTACATCGAGAGTCTCGTTAACAACGTTACCATGGTAAATTTACTCAAGAGAATGTATCAATTGGACGTGAGTGAAAGAAGCTTCCGAAATTTTCTTGCGGTAGCTGTTTCTACCCTCGACGAAAAACATCAGAAACTGGAAGTCAATGACTTTGTCGAGGCGAGCAAAATATTTTCACTCGACGACAAGGTTCTCATGCTGGAGGGTTTGTCAATCCTCGAACTAAGTTTGGTAAGTCCGTCTACCTTTATTAACCAATGATTGTCCAAGAAAGCGCTGCTAAAAATACAATTATCATCTTAGATAATAGCGATGAAACACGAGACGGAAATCTACGATGGTGAGCCGATCAACTTCGAAACAGTTCTTAATCGATACATTAAATTTGCAAACCAAACGTCATCCGTGCAGACGGTACAGAGGCCAGTCATAATGAAAGCTTTCGAACACATTAAGGTCTGTAAGATCCAATCACTTTATTCGATAAAAGAATAATTTTTTGAACATCTCTCTTCATTATCTGTCACCGGTTTCTTTTATCCATTGTACAGAACTTGGAATTAATGGCTCCAGTTGGTGGTACGAATTCTCGTACAGAGAAAGAATACCAATACTACAAGTTCCTGTTGACGCCTCAGCAGGTTCTCGAGGCGGTGAAAAATTATCCCGGGCTGCCAACCGAAGTGTCCCAGTGGGCCACGAACAGCTTGCAATAAATTCAATCATGTCTTGCCTCCTAGTTGTCCTCTTGGAGTGGACAAAGAATCGACGAATTCGAGCCAAATGGAAAAAGAGACGCACGATTGAACATGCAGAGAGAGAGAGAGAGAGAGAGAGAGTTACACAGAGATAAGATAGGTCAATAACAATAACGTCGATATAGCTCGACAGAAGCATCAGAATAAAAATAGTAGGAAGGACTAAAAGAAAAAAAAAACGTTGCTAAATCACCAGGGAAAATGTGCCATTTTACATAATTACGTAAGGGACGAAAACATATTGAGAAAACAAACAACCGTGATGCGTGATGCAACGAACGATTTAAATGGACTTTTTATCGCGGTTTAATTTTTCATTTTTTCGTTTCGTCGCGATTAGAACGACTTTTCCTCGGGTCAGTCGATGCTTCCCCCGTCAGTGGCGTGAATCGCCAACGGTAATACGTAACCGATACATTAAAAATAAATAAATAAATATATATATATATATATACAAAATAAAATAAAGTTTTTTAGAATCTCAAGATTAGAATCGATGAGAAAAAATTCATAGCTAAAAATCGACATTTCGCCGATTTCCTCTCACAACTTTGTGTGTGTTCATCTCATTGAAAAGTAGATACGAATGATTCAAAGTATTTAGATCCATCGCCATTATCAGCGATTAGGACGATATCCCTGGTGAATCTCACCGAATACTCGATTGATCTTGTCCCAAGATTTTGTTTAAATCGTTATTGAAGAACAAAAATAACATTAAAACTTATAGTTAGCGAACGTGCATTTTTTACGTAGTATAGGTGACATTTGTTACGATCACATATCGATAGTACTCATTGGCATTTTTGACGATGGATAGAAATGATCGTCTGAATATTTGCATTATTTATATTGTATCTATTTATTTATTTATTTATTTACAATGTTTTTTTTTTAAATGTCTGATTGTTCAACGTACAGTGAACTCCCATGGAGAGACAAAACATAACTTTTTTGCTGATGACAGAAGGATTTAAGAGAGTAAAATAATTTTCATTCGAGGATTCGTATTATTTATTTGTATATATACATACTGAAGAAAAAGAACAAGAAAAAAGGATCGAGCGTGTGTTCCTTGTTTTAATGTGAGAATGATGAAAACAAATTCAACGTAATAGGAGAAACTCTGTTGTAAGTGTCGAAAGTGATTGTACAGTTGACATCAGTGTATATTTTTGTCTCCTCGCTCAAGTTGGAGGTCCATAAGAAATGAAAAGATTTAAAAATCAACTTATAGGCAACGACAGTTCCTCCATTGGCGATTGATAAATGTAAGCGTAAGACAAGAATGAAGTTTGAACAGAGTGTGAGATTTGGGAAGAGCCCAACGAGAATTCGATTAACGATACGATCCAACGTTTTTAGACAGTGCGAATGATGATGTATGAGTAAACGAAAGAAGAAAGAAAACACGAAGTTACGTCCAAGGAAATTCGTCCTCGAATTAATATAAATAACATTAGTACTTAATACAAAAATATCGCTATGAAAGGAAATTTTCAATATTCGTAAATTATCATTGTATCGAGCGAATCGAAGCGAGTGTGCAAGACCCAGTTTTAATCTCAAACGTGTGCGACAATTTTCTTCTTTTTGTTTTCTTTTTCAACGAGCCTGACAAATTGGCCAATTAGAAAGAAATTTGATACAATCGTTCCTCGACATTAAACTCAAAGAATCGTATGCGAGAAAATTTATAAATACAAATGAAAAGAATGAAATTAATTGTAACATTACAGAATTTAGTAATTCTAGAAAATTGTATAATTTGCGACACACAAGTTTATTGTAAATCAGCGTTTGGAAAATAAGCGAGCGAGGTACATCGTTGCCCTCAAAGTATTATAATTCGGTTTTGTGAATTAATGTAAATCCATAGATCAATGGCGAACGTTTAGTCGAAAGAGATTTGGAGACAGGCGAATTATTTTGCTTCGATAATTAACGAATCTTCGTACGAGACGTTGATATAGTAAAACGTAACACGTAATATTGTATAATCATATTAAGATATTTATTTAAATTATTATTATTATTATTATTATTATTATCTTTAATTGTAACAAGCGTTACTTCCTCGAAGAGAATTTCGTGGATTAGTGCAGATAAGAAAAAGGCGATTGTAGGCATCGGTGCAAACGAAAGAAAATTTCGTAGATAAGACAAAAAAGAATGTTCTAGTGGATCTGTTTACACGTTTCTAAAAATACATGTTTTCATTAAACGCCCAGGCCCAGAATGATTGAGCGCTGTCTGTCGTACGTAAATATAATAAAGTGAAACAAAAATTTGTCCTTTTTAAGAGAGTCTTGAATTTGTTTGAATTCTTCTTCATCCTCGTTAGGGGACAAATTTATTTACGAATTAGAAACTAATATTACTTTGTCAGAAATTAAATCAGCTGTTTATTAATTGATCCAAGCCAACTGGGGATAAATTGTATCACCCATTGGTGAAGATTCTTGGATTTCTTGAATTTTTGGTTTGGATGAAAATTTTCTCTTTTCGTTGCGACTCATCATCTTTGCAATGTTTTGCATTTTTTTGGATCTGTTGTACCTGGTGATATAGGAGTCGTGACCTAAGATAGAAAAATTTTGATAAAAAGCAAATTTTGATTTTTTTTCATGTTTTGATTAAATTTCTTTTTTTCTCTTGACTTACCTGGATTTATTCCAACTGCTAGGACTTCTTGCAGTAGACTTTCTTTTGAGAATGGGCGAAGAGCTGACATTGCTCTGCTTACTCCAACCTTAATAACGAATTGTAATTAAAATTGATTTTTTTTAATTCGTTACATTAATAAATGAAATAAAAATATTATTGTACCTGTGTATGTCGAATTCGATGCTCGGTGAGATCAGCACCGAGCAATTCATCGTGTGACTCCATTCTTATCGGTATAATTTTGTTCACGAACTGTGTAAAGATAGAAATTAAGATTGACTGAAGAATATTCTTCTGGATTAATTTTATTTGTCGTTTCTCACCCACAATAAAATCAAGGATGATAAAAAGCTCCAGCTAGCAAGACAAAGGACTGTGAGAGCTTGAATACCGAGCAATTGCCATCCTCCACCTTGAAAATATAAAATTTGAAGAAAAAAAAAATGAAAAATAATTTTTTTTCATAAAATAAATAAATTAAATTTACCTTTGAACAATCCACTTCTTCCATGCGTTGTGTCCAACGGATAAGGATTATCGGCGAAGAATCCAATTGCCAGAATTCCCCAAATTCCACTGGCTCCTTAAAGAATTTGACAATTTTTGAAAAAAATTATTTTTGATGAATTTTTTAATTGAATTTTGGAGAAATTGATTAATCGTGAAGTGTAAAAAAAATTAATTTTACTAGGATTTGTTGTTTGTACCGTGAGTTGCTGAAGCTCCAACAGGATCGTCGATGTAAGCTTTGTCGAGGATCGGCATCGTGAAGCATGTTATGAATCCACCGATCATACCGACGAACATCGCTTCCCAAGCGCGAAAAAGAAAGCAACCGCCTGACGCTCATTAAATATTAAAATTATTTGGATGTTAAGAATGATTCAAAATTGAAAAAGTAAATAATATTGCTAAACCAAATGGTAAACAATTATTTAAATTGGTAATAATAAATTATAAAAATTAATAATAAAAAACTATATATATATATTATAATATATTATAATATTATTAATATTAATATTAATATTATAATAATATTATTATAATTTAATTAATTAATTATATTTTTATTAATTATAATAATATTATTATAATTTAATTAATTAATTATAATGATATAATATATTATAATATATTATTATATTATATTATATTACATTATATCGTATTATATAATATATTATATTATATAATATTATATTATATTATATTACATTATATCGTATTATATAATA
>JAPYZT010003925.1:0-11944 GCA_030522965.1 Tryphoninae sp. A BG-2022a | reverse complement strand
ATTCGGTATCAAATTTTATAAAGTCTGTGATTCACAATCACGATACATACATAATTTCAACATATATATAGGAAAAGATAAAACTGCTACAGGATCTGCTGGCAGGAATGTGGTATTCAATTTGTTAAAAGAGAGTAAATTATTGCACAAGGGGTATCGCTTATTCATTGATAACTGGTACAGTTCACCAACATTATACCGAGAATTATATAACATGAAAACAAATGTATGTGGAACAGTGAGAATAAATAGGAAAGAAATTCACCCAGAATTAAAATCACACGTATTAAAAAAGGGAAAGCTACTATATTTACTACAAAAGAGATGGCGGCGATAAAATGGAAGGACAAGAAAGATGTCGTTATGCTTACCACTATGCACGATTTAAGTTTTATTGCGGCAGGAAAAAAAACCGATATACTGGAGAAAATAATTTTAAACCAACCGCAGTAGTAGATTATAATCAATATATGGGTGGAGTTGATGTTGGCGACCAGATGTTAAGCAAATTTCATACTGTTCGACGATGCAAAAAAGCCTACAAAAAAATATTTTTTTATTTTATTGATACGATGTTGCTGAACCTTTCATGTGTTTAAACAATTATTAGCCGAAGAAATTATAGATAAATATTTGCCCAACATTAATGTAGATAAGGCATCTGTCAATGATTCCTTTACGAAATTTACTGGCAGACATTTTCCTGTACGGATACCTGCAACTCCAGCAAAGAAAATTAAACTTCAAAGATGCGTTCTATGCTTAAGTAAGTTGATTCGAAGGGAGACAGTCTTTAAATGCCATATTTGTGACAAGCACTATGTATTGACCATTTTAAAGAATACCACGAACGTTAATTTATTTTAACCAAAATAAGTTTATTTTATTTATAAAAAAATATTTGTTTTTCCTTTTATGTAAAAAAATATAAAATGCTATATAACACTGTGTATCAATCGTTTAAAAAGTACATTCTTACTCATCTACATCAAAGCGCAGAATAATCCGTGGGTCGCCACACTCGACTATCACCAAGCGCGGAAAAATCCGCGAACTGCGATGCCCGTTACAGCACATACGACCGACCGCACGTGGTGATACGCGTCAGTCGTTTGTTGAACGTCGCTGATGTTTCGATACGGGAACTTAAATAGAGCGATGATGCAAATGGGTTAAAAGACTTTCATGTTTAGGCTGAATGACTTCATGCGAAATGTCTCATATACATACAGTGTCCCAATAACTATTAGCACCTTACATATCTTCGAAACTATAAGGTTGACAGAAATATTTGCTGAAATAAAATTGCACAGTACGAAGCGGGCCATTCGGTGGTACCAAATTCCCTATCTACCCCATCCCCTGGGCTGGGCGTAGGTCTAACTGTGGAATGTACTGCGCCATCTTTGTAATAAGTAATAAATAAACCTTTCCCAAGCGAAAATCAACCCTTCTGATCTTAATTATAGTGATTAGGATACTATAAATGGTGACCCCAACGTGATCTCCATGGATCACACACGCGGGGATCACGTGCCACGCTGCGACGCGCTAAGTGCCGATGCATCGTCTTGTTCTTAAGACCACGTATTCATTACAGCCACCCAGCACTTTCCGGCAACCAACAAGCCTGTGAACGGTAGCCGACTTAGACATAGGTGCGTCTTTTGGAAGACCAACCTAATGAAATGGCGTACGATCAGATGCACACGGATATCACCTCGCCGTCAACGCATTAACACCTGAAGTTCTTGCCGCAGTAGTTGACATTTTGAAATCGCCGCCGTTTGCCAACAGGTATGAAAAGCACACCTAATCAGACGACTCGCTGATTCAGTAGACCGATAACTACACAAGTGTCTTGCCGAGCTTGAGCTAGGTTGTAAGAAACCATCAGAACTCTTGAGAGAAATGCGATCTCTTGCTGGCGACCGGGCCTCGGAGAATGTTTTAAGAGTGCAATGGATCGCACTTCTTCCATCGTCTTTGCGAAGTCTATTAAGGGTCTTCCAGGCTACCTCACCGCTCGAGGAGTTCGCCAAGGGAGCTGGTTCCTCGAGAACGGTCTCGGCCATACCATGATGGGTGCATCAACGCATTTGCGGCACAGACACTCAGCGGTCCGAGGATTTCCTCCACAGCTAGACGCGGTGACGCCCAAGATAAGGGAAATCAGAGAACTTCTCTCACAACTGCTTGCCCTCAATACAAACTGTGTTACAGCTGTCAACAAGAGCAACCACCGAGGTCGAAGACGAAGTCATTCCAGGGCATGCTCTGTGACTCCTGCCGTTGTGGACACATCCAATTCTGGCGAGGGTTTCGACCATGCCAAGTTTGGGGCCAACGCACATCGATGCCAAGCACCACGCACCTTCACGACGAGTGCAGCATACCCTCAGGGAAACGAACGGTGCTATCTTCTATTATAACCTTCTATTCGAACCTCTAATTCCTAATCGAATCGAAACCCACAGAATTCAAACTATATGCGGTTAGTAATACGATCATCAGCACATATGGGCAACACATTTCGAAGCTCAACTTGGGCCTGCGACGCGAGTTCTGCTAAACCTTCACCGTCGCCAACGTTTCTCCTGCGATCATCGGAACCAATCTTCTCGTCCATTACGAGATGCTGATCGATCTGAAGGGACGCTGCTTTACCGATCGCGAGACGCTGCTTGCAGTCAAGGGCAACCCAGCCCAAGCAGCGATTCACTGTGTCTCGACCGCGCCGTCAGCTGATATCTACTCTCCGACGCTGCAACATGCCTATAGGTAATTGCGCCGTGAGTACATTGCTGTCATAAAGCCAGCGCCAATTTCCACTCGAGCAGATAACCGAGTCGCGTACCACATCCTAACTACAGGTCTACCGGTCGCTGAGTGACCTCGCCGTCTCGCGGGCGACAAGCTGCAAGCTACAAAAGCAGATTTAGAGGAGCTGCTGCACCATGGCATCATACAGCCGTCTAGCAGCCAATGGGCCAGTCCCATACATATGGTCTCCAAGAAGCTCGGTGGCTAGCACACAACCGGGGACTATCGGAAACTCAACGACCAGGCAGTGCCGGATTGTTACCCAGTTCCGCACATCGAGGACATACTTCATTGCTGTCACGATCGCAGAGTTTTCTCCACCATCGATTTGGTGCGGGCTTACCACCAAATACTCGTCACTGCAGACGATATCTGTAAGACCTCGGCCACGACACCGTTCAGGGCTTTGAGTTCCGAGGAATGCCATCGGGACTGCACAATGCGACGCAAACATTCCAGCGTCACATGGACAACATCCTACGCAACGTCGACTGTGCAGTGTGTTTCATCGCCGACCTAGTCATATATTAGGACAACAAGGAAGTTCATCTACGACATCTGAAGCAGATATTCGAGATGCTGCACGCAAATAACTTGACAATCAACCCGGCAAAGTGCCAATTCGGCAAGGGTGAGGTTGTCTGCCTTGGCTACTCACTCGATGTAAATGGTTTCACTCCGCCAGCCAACAAGGTTGACTCGATCCTATCATTTCCGAAGCCGGAGACAATTTCCGACGTGCAGCGCTTCCTGGGAATGGTCAATTACTACCGTCTCCCCGATCGGTCGACCACCGTCTCTGAGCCCCAATCGGTCCATGCGCCCGACGAATATTAGAGGCGACGCGAGAAAAAATTAAACTGTATATTTATTTTTTTTCTCAGCAATCACGTTCAACGGTTCACTGGAGAAATTCGTGCCGAGCCGGTCCGCGCGCCGCATTTGCGGCTTGATCGGTCCACTCACTGTGTCTGCGCCTCAATCGGTCCACACGCTGGCTCCGTGCCCAAATCGGTCCACGCGCCCGCTACGTACCTCATGCAGTTGAGCTACAAGCTTCCTTAAACGAGTCCATGAAGAAAGCCAAGAAGCGCGACAAGCGCAAGGTTCGGTGGTGTCCCGAGTCTGAGCGTGCATTCGATCGGTGGAAACAGGGCATCGCATCTGCAGTCAGGACAGCTTTTCTCTCACCATCCGTATCACTTGCGCTCTCGATAGACGTATCTGACTCCGCCATCGGCGCCTCTCTGGAACAGCTCGAGAATGGTACATGGATACCAACCGGGGTTTTCTCGCACAAACCCGCTCCCGCTGATGTCAAGTACAGCGTCTACGACAGGCAGCTCCTGGCAATTTTCGCGAGCATTAAATTCTTCCGATACATACTTGAGGGACGCAAGTTCACTACTAGAACGGGTCATCGACCTTTGGTCACCGCGCTCTAGCAAAGGATGGACAAGGCATCACCTCGGCAACTAGATTATATCTCCCAGTTCAATACCACCATCATGCATATAAATAGTGAGGAGAACGTGATGGCCGATGCTCTCTCGCGTGTAAGCGCCGTGAATATGCCGAACGTCTTGGACTCAGGCACCAACCGACAGGCCCAGACCACCGACAGCGAGCTTGAGGCATTGCTCGAACACTCATCGCTCAACTTGCAATCAGTTGTCGTCGAAGGACGTGACATCTACTGCGACGTGTCAACAGGCTGGCTGCTGCCATACTTGTCCGCCGGTCTCCGCAAACGCGCCTTTGACGTTGTACATGACCTGTCACATCCAAGCGGTCAAGTAACTGCCCGTCACCTTCCCGAAAGGTTCGTCTGGCCGAGGATCAAGAAGGATGCTATTTTCTGGTTGTGGAAGTGTAGTCCCTGTCAACAGTCCAAGATTGCACGCCACAAGCGTGTCGGTCCCAAACACATCGACGTCTCGGATAATCGGTTCGATCACGTCCACCTCGATCTCATTGAATTTCTACGGGTGAAGGGTCTACGTTATTGTCTGATCATAATATATAGATTCTGTCGCTGGCCAGTTTCTATACCACTTACCGACATGGAAGCTGAAACGTGCTCCACCGCTTTCTTTACACACTGGATTGCGCAGTTTGGCACACCACTCACAATCACGACCGATCAAGGAAGTCAGTTTAAGTCTCGGCTCTTGTCAGCTCTCGCCCGCATGGTTGGAACAAATAAAATCCACACGATACCATATCATGCGCAGTCGAACGGCTTGATTGAGAGGTGGCGCTGCACGGTGAAAGCCTGTGGCGGCTCATGCCATTTCTAGATTTAGGTTTGCCATCTGCGTACGTTTCACAACCCATGACTAAAGGAGAGGTATTGCGCAGGCGCGACTAGGTTGCGCGGGCAAACGACAGGCCAAGGGTCTTGAGAGCGTCAGCTTGGCAAAAACTACGGTTGTGAGAGAAACGATTAAATCGACGCTTACAAATGTGATCCGGCTAATTCCTATTATAAACTATTCTTGTCAAATATTTCCTAAATAAAGATTACGTGTTTGTTATGCAAGTTCGTTTATGTGAGGCCCACGGGACCCCCCACAGGCCGCACTCATGTGCAACTCCCTAACACCTTGGCCGGAAGGGTTACCTTTCGTATTCTTGGGACTTCGCACCAGCGTTAAGGAAGATCTTAACGCTTCGTCAGCGCAGCTTCTGTATGACACTGAGCTCAGAATTCCGGGAGAGTTTTTCGAGAGAAGAGAAGAGAGAATCTCGAGACACACTTGCCAGCATACCAATTTCCATTTCTTCATTTGTTACATGTTCCTCGCGTTTGCCTAAGTTTATCACATACACTTTTAAATGTTTGAAGCGAAAGCTGAGACCGATGTGGGTATCATTCACCATACAAGGCTTTTGCTCTAACAGAATTTTGTTGGCATTCGCCACAAATGAGAAGCATATCCACTTGCTCTTCAAACGGATACATTGTACTCGATTGATCGATTTATCGATACTAATCTTATGATGTTTATCATAACCTGCAAATTTATTAAACTGTCCGTGAAACAGTGTTTATTTGCAGTGAAGTAAACCGTAAGTATTATCGCCTTTCTGTATGTTCTGTACCTGTCGAAGAAATGTGTAAACATACATGATAATGAACGGATTGATATTGATGGTCGTCATTTCGAATATTTACTATAAACGTAATAATGTTATTTACCACCGCAACAATAAGTATTATCGCCTTTGTACTTTTGGGGATTTCTTGCCATTACAGCGTCATCTATCACGAATCGAAAAAACTTTTGTTCTGGCCACGCCGGAATTTTCATGGCAACACCGCCGGCGATGTACAACGCGTGCCGACCGAGGTGGTAGCGTCGCGCTTGTTCGTGTGATGATCCGAATCTGCAATAGAAAATGGGGATTCTCATTCAAGATTTCAAAGTTGTCCCATACCCAGGCCAAGGGATGGGGCTGGGAGCGGGTACTTTGGTACCATTGGATGACTCCCTTTATACTGCGTAATTTTATTTCAGCAAATATTTCTGTGAACCTTATAGTTTCGAAGATATCTATAGTGCTAATAATAACCCTGTATGTTTGAAGGTTCACTTTTATTTTCATACACCTCGTGGAGTGTGAGCCACATTTCATGTGCTAAACCGCTGTTCATGATGTGTAACAAACAATTTTGACTTACCGTTGTGATAATTGATCATTTTTTTTGTTATCATGGTGGGAATCTTCATGGACAATCCCCCGCCTTGAGGGCGGCGAGGGGACGTGCCGGACTCTTACCGGCTAAAACCACCACGGTGCTCCGTCTTCCGCCTATAGCCCAGGGTGCGGGGTTCGCTAGCGCATTCATCGTGACCCCGGCAGACGTCGGCCCACCGCCGTGAGTACGGTGGGTCCCGACTCCCAGGACGGCCCTCAGGCCGAGTGGCGAGCGTGGAACACCTACGCTACACCAACACCCAGCCCACAGGGCAGACGACGCGCTCCTCTAGCCTGCCGTCCACCAGCCAACTTATGGAGGCCGCAGGTCGGTCGTTGTCTTGCGGCGACGGCCGGTGCGCCGACGGCGGGAGGTGAGAGAGCTGAGTGCTTCTCTCCCCCGCTTGGCTACCTCCTTCACGGACATAACGTACTCGCAGAAGGAGGCGACCCCGACTGTCTACGACCGCCGACAGCGAGATGTCACTTCCGCCAATCGCTGCGATGAGCGGACGAAGTAGCTCGTCCGACGCCGGACACTCTTCCAGCTTATGCCGCGCCGTGTCCTCCGGACAGCCATCGCCGTGATGGCATATCGGTGTCAGCTCCCGGCTTATGCATACAGGTACTTCCCAAAGCCGTACTCCCAAAGCGGTACTTCCCAAAGGTACACGTGTCCGGCAACCACCTGCGTCGCCCCGAAGCTGAGGGCTGCGGGCCGTTGACCGATCCACGCCTCCAAAGGGGGCCTTACCGCCGCGATTGCAGCATGTCCCGCACTGGGTCGCGCAAGTCGCAGACCCCACTCCGCCACCAGGACCTGGCGGTGCTTGCATTTTTCTGCTGTGTTGCTGCCCACGGGCGTTTTTGCTTCCAGCACCAAAAGCACGCACCTAAGCACTTTTTGTCAATGATCTCTTTCAACTCAGCTTCTCCGCATCAACATCTCTGGAAAAATCGACAAATTGCGCTGCTTTATTTCCTAACCTATATTTCGAAATCTCTGGACTGGCCATGACATCTCGTGCTCTCGCAGAAGGCCCCAATCGGTATTTTGGGCAGTTCGCGTGCTTATCATCTGTATCGCTGCGCTTCACTTATCGTCCGTCTATCGATTCCTACTTGCTCGCGATTGCTACTGGCTCATCATCGCGATACGGCCGCAGCGCCGTTGGTGTCGCGTCGTCGACTACAGTTTCATCTCTGAACTACTGTAACTATATCGAACGTGTGTCATAGGTGCACAAGACGAATTGCGGGAAATTTGAAGGTTTCCCCAAGCTGCTTGCGTTCGTTTCACGCAGGGTGCTTAAAGTATTACTTAGATCAGAGTTCAGTTAATGAGTGCTGTAAGACACTTCACTAATATGAATGTCGACCACTCAACACCGTCAACCACAGCACGTAGTACGCTATCTCGTGAGAAGGAGTCAGCGTTCAAAGAGCTTGCACCTCTTTTATAAAAGCAAGACAAACAACTGCCACAGCTTGCAGCTGATGTTCGATCATCCGTCGCAAGTACTAGACAACCTCTCAAGAACACGTCGACACTGCCTGGATCGTGCAAGGCAGTATCACTTGAAACAATCAGTGTTGACTTGGCGCAGCTTGCTACTGAGTTTCGGTCAGCGTTAGCTGTGATTAACAAAACTCTCACGGTGTTCCCGGAGCTTGTTCAAACTGTCCCCACTCATTCTGAGAAGATCGCGTCACTTGAGTCTGAGAACGCAACGCTCAAGCAGGGAATTGCTCCATTTCAGGTCAACTCGCGCCCGTCGTGTGAAAATCGGGTGTTCCAGCTGCGCTGACTGAATCCCCGGGTATCTTGGCGGGAAAAGTTTTATCAGAGCTTGAGCGCAATGATCTTTAATGTCACGTGCTGGCGTCTCACTTGGTGACACGTAAATCGCATACAAACGGCCGAGGCTCAATCTTGCGTTCGCCGGGAAGAGGAAACTCGTTGCGTCATTTTCATTCTTTCTCTATTATACCGACCCTCACATCGGCTGCTGTTCGGGCACAATTATTGCTGCAAAACGATCAAAGCGAGAATGGTATTTCCGAGGAAGGAAAATAGACAGCCATTAATCACTCTGTATTCGGCCAACGATCTGGCTTTGATGGTCTGATTGGCTAAATCATCGGTGTACATAATATCAGGCGCTATTATGCCTATGATTAACATTTAAGTTCGCAACCTACTACAACTCTAATTCTAATAAAAAATTCGTGCTATCTGTCGTTCTCTTCTTACTCTTAATACTTTAGATTATGATACTATTACCTTGCTGATTGTCGACTTTTTTAATTTTCTTTGCCGGAGGAGGGAGCATTATTCTTTGTTCAATTATTTTAATCTTCACTTTTCTTGTATCTAAATAATAGTTTAGTAGCATCGTAAATGTATTTAAATTTAAATATTTCTGTATTTCTCGCTCAGCTTATGTATTTGCCCCACAGCCTGGCTAAGGCATAAGCCAATAAATCAATCAATCATATAGGACCATGGACCGTACGATGCCCAAGTACAGCTTCCGGCAGGAAGAGTGATAATTGATCTCTCCACCAAGGCATCCAACCTCTTCATCCTCTCATTTTATTTTTATAAGGTCCCGCTGTTTCAGCGTTCGCCGTTTTTCGAATTTCCGACTTGATTAATTCTCCTTCAAGAATATTGGCTATTCCTATCGCTGGATTTTGCACACGAACTTGAAACTTCCACAGTCTTGTCTTCTCCCCTGAGCTTCTCAATTTTTGTGACTTCGTCTTCCATTGCCGTCCTTTTGCACTATTCGTTTACTTTTCACCAATATCTGTTTATCCGTTTGCCCGGATCCGTAACTTGTTATTGTGTATGTAGTAGATCGATGATTGCAAGATAAAAATATAAATATGCGCCGATTTTGATGAGAGAAAATTTTATATTCGTGTTCGAAGACGTATATTGTAGATAGCAGCAGTTATAAAAAGCAGGAGGCCAATAAAGCGTTGAAAAGGAGGTGGGGGTTTTCAGGTATGAAATATAAAGTTCACAAGCATTTGACTATAAGGTTAGCTGTGCTGTGACGCATCAATTAGCGTCTGGCATTCAATCCAATTACAAATTTACTTCTCAACGATAAATTATTCGAAAAAAAACGGTTCTCAGTCTAGGACTATTCTTCATCGAGAAAAGGACTCGTCAACAGTCTTATCAATAAGCTTCTCATCGAATTGCATATGCCTGTTTATCAATATTGCTGTCCCGGCCATAAATTGAAATGGAGATTCAACCGAGGTGATTTGGGGACAAACGCGTTTGATGCTGCTTGTAAAGAGCACGATATCGCGTATTCTGAAAATCGAGAAAAACATCGCCGCTGGACACGCGGCCAATAGAGTAGTCGAGAACATAGCTTGAAAACGTGTACATGCAAAAGACGCAAATTTTAGTGAAAAAGCTTCAGCTTGGAGGCATATGATGAAGTCTGAAACTAAGCTCGGTATGCGTATTGGGAAGAAGGCAAAGAGGAGGAAGGAGCCTCGAGTGCAAAAAGTCTCGATAAAGAGCAGGGAAAATGCCGATAATCCCCGGTGTGGATGCAGTGAAAACAGCTTTCACGAGTGCACGCGCAGTTGTAAAAATGCAGGCGACAGAGAAACATCTAATCACCACGGATTCTGCCGGAATCTCGAAAATTGGTGTTTTTTTTTATTTTTCTTACACCCATTTTCGTGGGATTGAGTGCCGCCGGAGTTTTTGCTGGTGGCGCAGCGGGTTTTGGTTTGTAAAAAAATTAAAGGACATACCCGAAAGGTGCGTTAAATCATAATAATTTTTTACTTCATTTATCGATTTTTTATAATTCAATATCCTTTTTTTTATTGTAAAAGTAAACATCTTGTTACATTTCTGGTGTCCGTCGTTCTAAACCGTCGCACTTTCACATGATTCCTTTGCTGCTATCTCAATGCAAGATCCAACCTCCCGCTCATACCGTATGAATAAATGTGAATCCAGCGTTGGGATATTGAAGCACGCCAAAAGTTTGTTCACATGAGCATTGCCAATACCACTGTGCAAAGCCCCTGAAAAATAATCAAAATAATACTGGTTATTAGATATTTGTTACGCTAAGGTTTTTTCCAATTTCAGAGAGCCAATCAGTATTATACATCTTTTAGTTTACTATATTGATATAAAAGAATTACAATAGAGCCTTAATAAAATACAAAAATTATTTAATTTTAATATTACAATTTTTAATACTCACCTAGGACAGCTTTTGAATTCGTGTCGTACAATCCAATCTTTTTCTCGGTGTGTACAGCGTCGTGTTTCTCACTTGTTGGTACACGATTCACAAGGAAAGAGTTTTGACAACGAATGCTAAATATTGATGCTAATCCTCGTTTCTTTTCGTTTTCGATGTTATCTAAAAATAACAGTGTTGAACATGATATACATTTCATGTGGTTAACGAGAGTGCCCATATCCACAATTCGACATCCATCAATTTTCGAAGCTTTCGCTAATTCTTTATTTTCGACACAATTTTTCTATGCTCTTTTCTTTTCACTCTTCACTTGGGCACATCGTTTAACATAAAAAGCTTCAGTACACACTTTTCCTTTCCAGTGGAAGAACTTTTTATCCGGACCGATATTCATTTTTACGATTTTGACATGTAACAGGTTTTAACCCGTAACCGTCACACTTCGAAAAAATCACACAACCGTCATGCTGGGTTGTAACCACCCGTCGCAAAAATGTTGCTGTCATTTGGCCTCTACTTCAGGGCCGGCGGAAGACGTGTGGTGGGTGTGGAATACACCCCATCCGAAAAATTCCGCATGTGGAAATTCCCCACCCGAAATCAGGGAACAGCTTCTATATATATATATAGAAAAAAATCGTAAATCCGTTTTTTCAATGTGTAGATTAGTTCAATAATTTTTATGATTCATTTGCTGTGAATGAGCCATAACCCAAACCATCTCTGGATCCAAGCATCCACTACATCGGCCATCGGGGCCTCGTGCTCGCACCTAGCTGTGATTCCTGTAGCGCGCATGCGCGCAACTAACAGTTGCCGGTTGCTGTCGCTCCCTCTCTTTGTCGCCCTTGCTTACTCCCATGCTTCAACAGGCAGCAGCGACGTTCTTTCTTTGTCTCTCTAACTGCATGATCTCAAGCCAGGTAGTTCAAAATTTTCAAGGGGTGGGGAATAGACCAGACGTCGACGTCGATCACGACGATCGAGTGCTCAGAATCAGAGACTCTAACCTCCAAAATATCCGCGGTTGTGGATAGGACTAGTAGTGAAGTAAATCGGGATCATAAGTATTATAATTATAAATTATAATTTTGTAAACTTTATATCAGACTCTATTAGATTAGACTATTATGCTACTTGCTACTTTTTGCGAGTATCCGCGT
>JAPYZT010003924.1:0-13343 GCA_030522965.1 Tryphoninae sp. A BG-2022a | reverse complement strand
ACGCCATGACACTTTGATGCGTAAAAATCGGCTACCTTTCACTTTTGGAGCCATCTATCGATAAACAGCGAGAACTTAGTTGCGCACCTAATATTATAATAAACGTGTCTCATGTTAGTCAAAACGAGGTTTTTAACCCTTTGAGACCTGAGTACTTTGAAGCTTATGTCGTCCGCAGACCTATAGGCTGACACATATATGCGTCCTTAGAGCTCAAAGGGTTAAGGGCGTATCCTCGACATATCTGTCTAAAAATTGTTTAATTGTGCAGTGATTTTTATTGCTCTTTAAGTTGCGTATATATTTACCAATGCATTATTACAGGTGTAAACAAAGCTACAAGAAGTGGCCTTAAAGATAATTGATAGCTGTGCAACGACGAGTCCTAGAGGAAAAAAAAAGTGCTGTGGCGAGAACAATTTTCTAGCACCTACCGCATCCTCTCATGTGAACGCATTCACCGGTTGCTTCGTTGCGGACGTAACCTGAATCGAGGTCACATCTACAGTCACTTCTGGCACATCTCTGCAAAAAGTAATTAGCGTTAACATTGAGAAATACAAAGTAATTAACGATTTTTACTTTTCGTTTATGTTACTTACGATTCTTGTACATATTTCCGGAAGCCAGGGCTCCTTGCAGGTTCCCTCGCAGGTTCTGCCACATGGTCCATCAATCTCGAAGAGTTTGCACTGTTTTGGAGGACACTCTGAGTATGGAACACATCTGTCGCTAATTGGGTCTCTCACGAATCCTTCCATACATTGACAGGCGTTTCCTACGCAGCTCTAGAGAACAGACAGATTTTTTTATAATTTCACGTAGTCTTAATTCTTTTTGTCATTCCAGTTAGTTGACCTTCATCTACTGATTTGATCTGGAATGTTTGATGCGCATTGATAAATCTTGATATACTCACTGTAGCAGCGCATTCCGCTGACAATGCCGGATGAGTGCAATTTCCCTCGCATATTCTACCACAGTTTCCAAGTTGCTCGTTCGGACCGCAAGCTGAAATTGTTACAGTTGAAATATAAAATTCCAGGAACATACAAAATTGTACGTATTAAGTTTTGTCTAATCTCGATGAAAAACTATTTTTCAATCCTAGACACATTGTAGATATCGATCAAAAATAGTTACTTCTTCAAGATATATTATTTTAATGTCATGATGAAATTCTTACTGGGACATTCTTTGAAACGAACACACTTTTGTGATACAGTGTCTCTGTAAAATCCTTCATTGCAGCGGCAGTTGGCAGTAGCATTAGTGCATGCCTATAACACAAAATGAAAATATACGATGTATGAATATTTCTAACAGACACTAGCCAAAGATAAATGATTAATATTTTTAAAAACTGTACTTACGATTTTAGGACAAACTCTTGGATTTGGATCCGTGCACGATGGCTCACAAATACGTCCACATTGATTCATGGTCTCGTTGGCACAGCACTTCAGATTTGGATTTGAACACTTGTCGATAGGAATGCATTCTTGGGTAACTTCATCTCTGTAAAATCCTTCATTGCAACGACACCCGATAGTATTTTTGTCGCATGCCTATAACACGAAATCATAATATAAGATTAATGAACGTTGCCAATATAGACATTAGCCAGGCATAAGTGATTAAAGATTTTTAAAACTATACTAACGACTGTAACACAAAATTCTGGGTTTGGAATTCTGCACGTTGGTTCGCACAGATTTCCACATATGTTCATGGATTGATTAGCACCGCAGGTATCATTCCTACACTTGTCGAAAGGAACACACTCTTGGGTTACAGTATCTCTGTAAAATCCTTCATTGCAACGGCAGTTGGCAGTAGCATCGGAGCACGCCTATAGCACAAAATAAAAATCAACGATGTATGAATTTTTAACATAAACATTAACCAAACATTAATTATTAATCATTTTAAAAACTGTACTAACGATTGCAGGACAAACTTCTGGCTTGGGATTAGAGCAGGATGGCTCACAATAACGTCCACATTCTGCCCGGGACTCGTTGGGAGGGCACTCAAACCTCTCTATGTTTACAAATAAACAAAATTTGAATGTCACGAAAACATCATTTCTTCGTCGAGGATGTATTTGAAATTGTACTCACGAGCGGACGATACGACAATCAGAGCGAAAACGATAAAAATTTCACGAGCCATCTTGATGCTTCAAGCTGTCCGGTAGCACTGATAAACTTTGAGTCATGGTAGCAAGCTTTTATTGGAATGCTCGTGCTTTTCCTGTATACGCCGACGTTAACGATCATACGTTATTAACTTGTTTTTAATTCTCAATTGACACTACGCATACAACGTTGTGTATTATCTCAGCAAGTTGTAAAGAAAACAATGAAGAAGTTGACGAAAGCACACTTTTTCGTTGTGATGGAGCGTGGTGTCGTCAAATAATGTGTTGATATACGGCAGATTAAATACAGAAGAAGATTGTGTCCTGTATGAAATACGAGTGATAAAGATACATCAATTCTCAGCATTTGAATAATTCACGTAAATCAACATGTTTGTTGTTAACTCCGATTTGAAAAGAAGCATTTAAATGGATAATTATGTACTTGGTCTTAATATGTTAGCGATTGTTATTTTTGATCCTTCTCTGCCAAGGATGATTTTAAAAACAGTGAACTTTTGTTATTGATTATTGAATATGTGATTAATTTCTGGATATTTATTAATGGGTATATTAAGAGATACACAGTTGTGATTTCACGATTGACGACGTTTATTGTAACAGGGAACACGATATCTCAAAGTTTGATTAATGTATTGACACGAAATTCGATATACCTATTTAGATAACTATTCGTTTAGGCAACATACTTTTATTTACGAAATTGAATTTATATTAGTTCAGATTTTTAGGTAAATGTTAATAAAGTATTTCTTCAACTTAAATGCAAACAAGTCTTGTTACTCTATATTGTACTTCTGCAGATATGAAAATTTGTCGTTGAATTATTTCAACTTTATACAGGGTGAATTTTATAAGGTGTAACAGACTTTATTTTAAGGTAGATGGGACCATTATAAACAAAATTTGCAAATATACATTGGGGATATTTTTATTAGTTTACGAGATATAAAGTTTTAAAGTTGGTCCAATCAGAGCGCGCCGCCCACTCCCGCCCTAGCCGTAGAGATAGCACAGTGTAGGGCGTTACATTTACGGTTACAAAATTCAGAGCAGTCAATTTTATTTATTATATTATTACGTAGTCATTTTTATTTCCCGGGCATCGGCTACTAGGGCGATGAGTAGGCGGTTCCAACGCTTCTCGGCGTGCTCTGATTGGACCAATTTAAAAAATGTATATCTCGTAAACTATTAAAAATATCCCTAATGTATATTTGCAACTTTTGTTTGTAATGATCCCATCAACCTTAGAATAAAGTCTGTTACACCTTATAGAATTCACCCTGTATATCTCAATGTTTGTCATAACGATACTAAAAGAATGAATACGATCGCGTCTCTCGGTTATCCCAGAATAATTGACAATATTTAAATATTTTTAACGTTTAAACAGTACAACTAGTTCTAAGTAAAATCATGATAAATTATATTAAGCCTGGGAATGGAAAAGTGATTTATCATCACAGAAACTTTCATCACGTTTGGATTTTCATCATTTATTAAATGTTGCCTCCATGCACAGACAACTTTGCATCGTCTAGTCTAATAGACAATTTTTCATTTATCAAAAAAAATTCAATTCCACGATTAATTGAATATTACATTACTCATCAAATTTAGCCAGTTTTTCTTATCACGTTCGTCTCAACTGGAACATTGATCAAGCGTTACACACTGGTTCGTTTTCGTATCCCTTACGTAGCCTGAATTGCATCGACACTGGTTACCACAGAGCTGTAATTAATGAAAAGAATTAATTAAAAAATGAATAATTTTTTTGACACAGGAAAAATCAACAATCTCCACAGGATGAAACTACTTACTCCTGTATAATTGGGGACGCAATTATCTTGATTCGGATCATCGCACGTTGGTTCGCACATGCTTCCACAAGGTTTCGGTGTGGAATTGACGGTACACAAAGGGCTGCCCTGTCCAGCGCACAATTCTAATGGTAAAAATCATAAAAAATTATTAGAAAAAAAATAGATACTGTCAATCAATTATTTGATACAAACAAATTTTTATTGCAGATTGTGACTCACTCATGTACACCATCGACACGACAAGAAGTGCTACGAAGAGACGAGCCATATTGAAATGTTTTTGCAGACTGATACTTCATAAACTTCCACAACTCGTATTTATACACAATCGATCCATATCTTCTTGGATTGCATATGCGTGAATATATTGTTCATAATTATTTTCGAACGCAGGTGTTTAACAAACCCCGTTCTTATCTCAACTCCCTTTAGATTTGCAGTAATTCCCAATTGACGTTTTAACTACCTTTGTTTCTGGACGAAAATGTTGTTTCGAAGAAAGATACGCTGATAGCGTTTCCACGAGGTTGACTAATCGAAGATATCACGATAAAACAAAAGGCAAATTAACTTTGTATTTTCTTAATTTTTCATGACAATTTTATGTCGCATTAAGAATTCAATTACCGGTTGATTATTGATTTTGGATGAATGGTAAAAATTGTAAACGCTGTCAATTCTTTATATTTTTATTAATGTACCAAACAATCTTGCTATTACTCATTATTCAACGCACGTGGGAATATTTTATAAACAACGTATTCCCAGAATATATATATTGAAGTAGAAATAACAATCCATATTAATATATTTTGAAATAATATTTTCTTTCTTTTGTTTCAGTTAGAATAATTCATCAAGGACAATTCTCTTCCAGGATGCAGGAACCATCGTTGGTGTTTCTTACGTATCCATTATTGCATCTGCAGCCTGCAGTCGAGCTTGTGCAAACCTAAACAAAAATGTAAGTGTGAAAAAACAAGGACATTGCTTTGGTTTTCTTGAAATAATAATTTGTGTTTATATCGTTATCTATACGATGTAACGCAATTTGTTATTTAAAAACCAATGAAGTAATAGATGAAAGTATCAATGATGCATGAAATTTGTTTTTGATAAATCAAGGAATGAAGATAACTTACAATTCTAGGACAAGTCAGAGGATTTGGATGAGGATTGTTACACGTTGGTGCACACAAACTTCCACATTGTTGGATACTCGCATTATCACCGCAACCATCATCCGCAAAAGCATCTATAGAGAAAATATGGTAAAGAAAATTCTTACGTTTATAAAAATTCAATGCTTTTATCAGTAGTAATTGCTTTTTAAAATATTTTTCTTTTGTACTTACAGGCCCAAAGCACAAGGGCAGTGAACAATACGATTCGAGCTTGATGGAACATCGTTGAAAAGAATGCAAAACTAAGAAGTTCCTTACAGGAAAAATAACGACAGACTGTGGTTATCGAAGAAAATCTGACGAGTTTTTATTTGCGCTGAATGTAAACAACAGCCGGACATTATGACGAAAAGCTTCTCAGCCTCGCATTTAATTATCGTTATCTCCGTGAAAATTCCAGGTATAATTAAGAAAGGCATATACTTTTAATAACATAAATATATTTGCAAGAGGCTGTGGAGAGTTTGCTCGAACTCATTCCAGACGTTGTTGAAAACCTTTGGAAAATTGAAAAGAAAATATGAAGATGATGATGATGAAAGTGTTGTAAATTTGTATTTGACGTCATTACAGATTTTTATCGAACGAGAAACCGGAGGTTCATGGTTCAACGTGCACCGTTGCAATATTTTCTCGTTCTTCAGGAAGAACCTCAAGTGGCTTTCAGACAATCGTTCGCAGCTATTAAGATAAGGATAACAAATCTAAGTCACTGATGAATATTTACATTTTTATTTCTTCGTCTTCTCTTTACATTTACACTTGTGTTTTTTCTTCCAGTGTTTTCGATTATTAGAATTTCCGTCGCCAAGTATTGCTAAGTGGGCAAAGTGTTTCAGGTGATGAATCAAGTTGAAATGCTGTAGAGGCTATTTTTAAACATCTGAAAATTCATGTTTTGTTAATTGGTGCTTTTTTTAAGTATCGTGTATTATTGGGATATTTGTGAACCGTGAAACAATGACTGAGTTTCTTCTTCTTACATATGTAAGTTTGCGTTGGCAGATGTTTGGTACGCAGCGCTGCAATGTGAGTTAAACAAAATTAAATGAATTGACAAATTAATGAAGATAGACACTATTATTATAAATTGAATTTAATGAAAACGATCATTCTCCAGAAATTAATAGAAATAATTCAATTGTTGTTTTAGGTGAAAGAAGAAGATTGTAGTCTTGTGAATGACAAGTCCTGGATTTGGATTTTCTTATGTTGTCACACAGCGAGTCCTTCACATTGTCCACTGATGGTTGGGTCTTTCTATGCACGTTATTACTGCTTCACTCAATCAGAAATATTCCTCAGAGCATCTGTCAAAGTGAGATGAAAAAGGGAAAGAGAAATGAGGAAATGTATCGTAAAAAAAATTGCTTACACGAGTAAGTCAGTGGTAGTTCGTGCGGTTGGTACTAATTATTATTTTAATCAGTCCTTGAGCTCGGTATGAATTCAAGCTTACGCACGGTTATGCTATTAAAAACATTTTTTTAAATATTACTTTCCTTATTGCAGATTAACAGATGGATTTAGGAGCATGTTTTCATCATGAACGTGATGATAAATTCGTTTATCACGGAGGAACACAGAGCCTTCTTATCACAATGTTAGCTTCCGCGTATTTCCAGCGTTGGCTCTGCTGAGCAACATTTATTTACATGAGAAGACAAAGTAATCCCCTATAATATTCTCCACGCATTGGTTCGTCGATGGTCGCTATCTATTTAGCGTTGTTTCGATTGAGATAAAGCGAATTATTCATCCTATTTTAATACACCACCTCGGGCGCTGGTTGATTATGATTTTAATTAGAGAATAAACATTGTAATCTCGTACTTAAACGCTGCTCGAAACCGCAATGGTGCGTTGATCTAGATTCATAAAAAAAATTTACAAATTCATTCGCCAATATTTGTTTATAAGATTCGCAAAGATTTCTCTAGAATTCGCGTCTTTGTTATGAATTATTTCTTAATCACTGTGGAATTTCTTCGAAATGGGAACACAAAAATAATGAAGATCTTTTAATCTTGGTTAGATTGAAAAAAAATTGTATGAAGATTTTATGTTAAACGAACGAACGAATGAAACAATTATCTTGGAATAATGGAGAATTGATTAAAGCGAATTTCTGACAAGGAAAAATCTTTGTGGATAAAATTGATGTAATCAGTTATATAGAATTAAAACAAGCTACGGGTAATTGATTTTCATGTTGAAGGTGATACGTATTAAAAATTTGAACGGGAAAGTGCGATAACTTTCTTATCGCAGCTGATCATACTCGATGATTAAATACTAGAAACGCCTACAATGAGACTATAACCACTGGCAGTATCAAATTCTTATCAATGTGTGCTGTTTCTTCTTTTACATAAAAGCTTGAGTCATGATTCAAGTTTATATGTAAAAAAAGAAACATATGCGTTTCGCAGGAACTTTTTCTAATTTAATCGTATGACAAATGGTAGGACAGGTATATAAGAGAATCTTTGGTAAACATTATTACAGTACGATAGTTTCCTCTCTGAAAAATTGTACACCCAACCAGCAGCACCATGCATACTTCCGTCGTCTTTTTCATTTTAGCTTCAATATTTCTCTTCGTTGGTACGTTAACCGTGAATATATTGTCTCATATTTTCATAGTGAATTGTTCTTTCGTAAATTGGAAAAATGACGTATGCGGTGAAAAGAGTTTGTTCGATGTTAACGTAACTATATCATTGCATTTGATTAAATAAGATACTTTGATACTTTTTAAACGTATTTTTACAAATATTATTTTTATCTATTTGGACTGAGTTTAATTGTTATTATTTGAGTATTATTGGAATTAATCGTTATCACAATTTCATTATAATCCAATCAATATTAATCAATATTAATTACTACGAATTAATATTTTTCTTAGTAAAATAATAAATAAATTTTTTAAATCAATCAAATTTAGGCAAATGTATAAACAAGTTTAATCGATTAGCAAGAAAGATTATTTTTAAATTATCAGTCATTGAATCGAGGTTAATAAGAAAGTGTGAATGTGTTTCTCAATACTCGTCGTTGAATTGTGCATGAACAGCTCGAATGAAAACATAAAAATGCATAAACGATAATTGATAACATTGATATTTTAGGCTCGACGACCGCTGCTGGATCTTGCCCAAGGAACGAAGAACGAGCAAGTTGCGGCGCACGATGCGAACCGTCTTGCGTAAATCCAAATCCGACCGTGTGCAGTGAAGTGAGTATTGTTTTTCGATCGTATCGACGATTCAGCAAATAATACAATTTTCATGACTTTCATTTAATAAAAATGTAATAATTTTTTTTTCATTTCAGGGTTGTCAGGTCAATGGTTGTCGATGCAGTCCGGGATATTATCGTCAGCGTCTTGGAAATTGCATTCCGTTGGCTGATTGTCCTCCATTTGGCAAATAGATGTGCCAATAATATAATTAAGAAAATATGAGAGTTTGAATCAATCTAGGCAAACAAGAAATTCTTGCCCTTCGTTGCTGATAAGTTGTGGAAAAGGAAAAGAGCATTTAAAAAATATGTGTGTGCACGAGTATGTGGGAATGAATTTCATTCTTTTCTTATTAAGAGATACACAGTTGTGATTTCACGATTGACGACGTTTATTGCAAGAGGGAACACGATATCTCAAAGTTTGATTAATGTATTGACACGAAATTCGATATACCTATTTAGATAACTATTCGTTTAGGGAATGTACTTTTATTTAAGAAATTGAATTTATATTAGTCCAGATATTTAGGTAAATGTTAATAAAGTATTTCTTCAACTTAAATGCAAACGAGTCTTGTTACTCTATATTGTACTTCTAAAGATATGAAAATTTGTCGTTGAATTATTTCAACTTTATACAGGGTGAATTTCATAAGGTGTAACAGACTTTATTTTAAGGTAGATGGGACCATTGTAAACAAAAATTGTAAATATACATTGGGGATATTTTTATTAGTTTACGAGATATAAAGTTTTAAAGTTGGTCCAATCAGAGCGCGCCGAGAAGCGTTGGCGCCGCCCACTCCCGCCCTAGCCGTAGAGATAGCACAGTGTAGGGCGTTACATTTACGGTTACAAAATTCAGAGCAGTCAATTTTGTTTATTATATTATTACGTAGTCATTTTTATTTCTCGGGCATCGGCTACTAGGGTGGTGAGTAGGCGGTTCCAATGCTTTTCGGCGCGCTCTGATTGGACCAACTGAAAAAATGTATATCTCGTAAACTATTAAAAATATCCCCAATGTATATTTACAACTTTTGTTTGTAATGATCCCATCAACCTCAGAATAAAGTCTGTTACACCTTATAGAATTCACCCTGTATATCTCAATATTTGTTATAACGAGATTGTCCTCCATTTGGCAAATAGATGCGCCAATAATATAATTAAGAAAATATGAGAGTTTGAATCAATCACTACCTAGGCAAACAAGAAATTCTTGCCCTTCGTTGCTGATAAGTTGTAGAAAAAGAAAAGAGTATTTAAAAAATATGCGTGTGCACGAGTATGTGCGAATGAATTTCATTCTTTTCTTTTGAGTAATTTTTATTCGAATAAAGATATGTGGGTTTAATTATTAAGACGATGATAACAGGCGATCATTTCTACGTGCTAAAAATGAAATTATGAATATCATATCATGATATTTAAGGAGCGAACGTGAGCATCTCGTTGAAGCATAATTATCAATATTGGCTCCTCTGGCCTTTGCACAGTTTTGATTTGATTCACGCGCGGAATGTATACAGATTTATTATTGTTGATCTGCAAATGATCTGAACAGCAACGAGTTTTCATTATATCAGCGTATGGCGTATGACTTTGCAATATAAAAGGAAGAATATGGATTGTTAAAACACCAGTAAGAGTTTGGAGAATTATGCAAAGACGTCAAAGAATTATGAAGACAGTGATTTTTGTTGTTGCTTCGGTGTTTCTGTACGCCGGTACGGTTCAGGGGGGTGGTTATTCAGGTATATATTTATTTTCTTCTTTACGAATATAAATAAATATTTTGTACCAGTAAAAAATATTAGATTTACCTTGGAATTAAAAGTTGGTAGTAATAAATTAAATGACAATTGGTCGTATGGAAGAAAGACGAATTAATATGTAATAAACTTTGTTATTGGTTAATTATTGAAAAATAAAAATTTGATAATATTAAGCAAAGTAAATAAATATTTTGTAGCATTAAAAAATATTAGTTTCACCTTGGAATAAAAAGTTGGTAGTAATAAATTAAATGACAATTGGTAATATGGGAGCAAAAATGAATTACCATGGATAAACTTTGTGATTCGTTAATTATTACAAAAAATAACAGTTTAATAATAAATTTCGTTAATAATAAATATGAATATAAAATTGTCGAGAATGCAAATATTACCACTCAATTTACCGATAATGATTAATATTTAATTAATCAATAATATAATTAAGAAATAAATCGATCATTATTTTTTTAATTATAATTAATCAAGGAATACATTGAGAATGCAAAATTGACAAATAATAACCGATGTTTTCATCGTTAGGCCAGGCGTATGACCAATGCCCACGAGGCGAAGTACGAACACGTTGTGGCTCGGCGTGCGAACCGACTTGTTCTAATCCAAACCCTCAGTTCTGCCCATCGGTAAGGTGCCACGCGATATTAAAACGATCAAAAAATCATGATTTCCGAAAATTACAATTTGTTTTTCAGGTATGCTTCGCCAATGGTTGTCGATGCCTACCAGGATTGCTTCGAGACGAACGTTCCGGAAGATGCGTTCCTCCCACGCAATGCCGAAGAGGATACGGCACTGATGTTATCGTTGTCGAAAATTCTTGCGGACCCAATGAATCGCCCGCTCCATGTGGCTCAGTGTGCGAACCTTCTTGCAGTAATCCCAATCCTACTTTCTGCACGACCGTGAGTATCGCTTTTCAATTTCTCTGACGACTCGACCAATTTCAAAAAATTTCCATGATTTTTCATCGCTAATAATTATTATTTTTCAACGGTGCGTCGACCGCGTAGGTTGTAATGCCCGTGGCTAATTGCTGAGGAGATAATTGGCACGATCGAAAAATTTAAAAAATATATCAAATATTAAATAAAATGTTATGAGTTCCGAAACTTGAATAATTGAATAAAATTGAATAAAGCTGCATCGACGCTGATAGTACTCGATTTTTTTTTCAAATTTTACGATAATGTAACATTTATATGAAATCTGATTACACATTGTGCGATTTAAAAAAATATTTTCTATTATCATTTTCGTCCTTGCTCCTCTACGATAATACTATATATGGATATAGTTACTTAATTTTTTATTTTTTTCACTCTTTAGGAATAAATAAAAAAGAAATAAATGTTTATTATCAGCAAAAAATATTAGATTTGGCTTGAAATAAAAAGTAATTGGTCGTACATTAAAAAATGAATCAATTAGTATGAAATAATCTTTGTAATTTGTTAATTATTGTAAAACATCATTTTGCTCAATTTGGGGTAAGAAGCACTATTTTATTGGATCGAAATTAGGTAATAATAAATATGAATATAGAATTGTCAAAAAACATTCTAAAATACTTAAATTCTTGAATATAGAATTGTGAACAAAATTCTTAAATACAGTATTTAAAATGTTGAATAAAATTCAACCATTTCCAAAATTGAATAAAATTACATTGACACTGATAGGCAACAGACTTCTCGATTTTGCTTTCTTCAAAATCCGCCATAATATAAAAGTCAAAATCTGAACATTAAGATTTTGAGGATGAAATATTGGAAATTAATAAATTCAATGAAAACCAAATAATGAAATAAAATAAATTTAAAAATAAAAGCAAATTAAAAATGATAATGAACTAATTAAAACGAGGGAAAATAACGTTAACGTTCCAATATGTGTGACACAAATATTTATTAAAATGAATAACTTGTTCGATAAGAATTAATTGTAAAGTTGTGATGAGCAATGTCAGCGGTTGTAGCGAGGTTGGCATATAAGAGCGGTCGTTAACCTTCAAAATTTTATGACGCTTGTCACATTCGTGGAACAAGACGCATTGGTCATCGGCTCGTCTGTAATACCTTCCTTGTATTCGCACGTGTTCAGTCTGCAGGCCTGCAATGCGAATTAAACAAAATTAATTAAATAAATGATAATTGAATTGATCAAATTAATTAAATAATTAAATAACGATATATCAATAAATAAATCAACGTTAAATTTCCATTATTAATTAAATAATTAAAATACTTAATTAATAATAGGAACAACCGTGAAATTGTCAATTTTGACGTTCATCGAGTACGAATGAGAAAAAATGAAACAATACTAACGAGAATGCAAAGTCCCGGATTAGGATTTGCGCACGTTCTGGGACAGTGACTGCCGCAATTGGTCCAAGCATCATTAGATCTTCCGTAGCACCTTCTTGCCTCATGTTAACAACAAATTAATAAGTTATTAATAACTTATTTTATTAAAATAGAGCCAAACGAACAATCATAAAAATTATTTTTTATGAACGATTTTGCAATCATGACAAAAAATACTCACAGGAGTATGCCAGGGTTGCCAAAAGGACGAAGGGAACGACGAGTTGAACCGAGCGAGTCATGTTGAACGTTTGATTATTTCTCAAGGAGGAATGTGTTTGTGGCTCGTCGAGCATGGCAATTTATATGAATCGTCTCGCCAACTTTTTGCTCCGTTTTTTTTTTCTACGAATCATAATCCCACTTACAATTTGACGATTGTTCCCGTTTGTTGTATATTAGATATTGATCTATACGTTTCCACTACCAAGGAAGAAAGCATGTGTTTTAAAATAGTGCAAAATAATTTTATCCATAAGAGAAAGGCAGTGGTATGGGGGATAGGTTGCAGCCTCATACACAGAGGTCCGGGATCTCGATTCCCACTCGAATAGAATTTTTCTATGTGCTTTTTTTGTTCTCTCGGTGGTTAATAACCTACCAAGAACAAAAACTGTTGATCCACAAGAGAGAGAGAGAGAGAGAGAGAGAGAGCGAGAGGGAGAGAGAGCGAGAGAGAGAGAGAGCGAGAGAGAGAGAGAGAGCGAGAGAGAGAGAGAGAGCGAGAGAGAGAGAGAGAGAGAGAGGGAGAG
>JAPYZT010003923.1:0-21612 GCA_030522965.1 Tryphoninae sp. A BG-2022a | reverse complement strand
TTTAAAAGAACTCTCGGAATATGCAATTCTTTTTTTCGATGGGTTGCGAGATGTAAAGACACCTACTTCTGCCATTTTTTGTTCAATTTCTCAAAATTACTGATATTAATGATTACGTTGTAACTTGAGCAGTGCACCCCAGTTTTAGTTTCAACGCGTACCATCAGATGTCTCACGAAGTTTGTCAGATCCCAATAAAAAAAGTAAATTAATAAAGTGCAAGTTGTCCGGCCAACTTCACGGGGGTTAGTTCTCTTGTTCTCTTATTCTCTATTTTCCCTCTTTCCCTCTGTGAATATTTCTATTCCTATATATATTTTTTTGGGATCTCATATTTTCAAGAACAAAGATGCCTATGTTAATATCGCCACTATTCATTTGTCAACACATAGCATTTTTGGGGCTTCGCCTTTTTCTTTTTTTGTTTCAATATTTGGATTTGTATTTTTCGTACTGTAGTCACCCCGCCAGGCGAAACGCCGTTTGTACCGCCACCATGGCTACTGCCTCCATCACCTCCACCGGAAAGACCCAAGCCAGCACCTCCGGCGCCTAGAAAAAGGCCAGCATCTGCACCGCCTAGACCAAAGTCACCGACTTTACCGTCTACACCAACGCCACCAGCATCACCATGGTTGTCCTGCAAATTAAAAAATAAAAATCTCGTTATAATATCATATAAACGCGAAGGTCAGTATTCTTGAACATTATTCTCAATATATACCCTTTACAAAGATTTTCTAAATTGAGAAAATTGGAATTAATATCTGCTTGACTCCACTAACGTTAAGTGTACAATACTATATATGTAGTTTATACTTACTTTTGGCACTGTGAGGTCGAACTTTGTATCTACAGTAGGATCGGTCGGCGATGGTCTTGCCTAAAACAAGTGGTACGCGATTATCGAATAATGTTTTGAGTACTTTTAATTTACCAAGCATTAGATAGAGGGCTTGCCTGAACCAATGAGACGCCAACAAGGGCGATGCATAGGTATTTGAAAACCATATTGTATTCGAATCGAAACTTGCGTTTAAATAAATTCCGACGGAATACTAGAGAATACCCTTTGGCATGCATTCTTATTTCTATAGGAAGGCTCGGTGGCAGTTTTTATTTAAAATTATGCTCCCCGTTGTTCGTACGTGCTTATCTATACATCATTGGTCTATTCGCAATACGCTTATTTTCATTTCAGCCAATTGCGACTAGATTTGAAAATATTCGATCCCACCACAAATCCGGAAACTTAGATATGGTTTATAGCCGACATTAACGTGTTACTCATTGACGTACGCTGCATACATATTCGAAGTCTTTTATACGATTGCGCATAAAGATTGGCGATTCATAGCGTCAGTTCGAGCAGCAAAAGCAATTTCAAGCACCCGAGGCTTAAAATATATTTTTTTAAAAAAGACTGATGTATTCTCTTACAAAAACTAGAAATGGGAAATATTTACCGCAACTATGCTCATTATTGATTCGAAATTTTGACAGGAATGATTATCATTGTTTTCAGTTTCGTATTTCGTGGAATGTCGAAAAGACTATGCTCAAGATTAGTTATACATTATAGCAGCACTAGTAGTGGGCCATGATGGATTTCTTGATCACAGGTCTCGGATTTAGAATGTGCGAATATTATTTCACCCGAATTCCATGAACAATAATATACTTTAATTGAATTATTACGAATGAGAGAATATAAGAATTTACAAACAATAGGCCATTCCAAAAACTTTTGAATTAATATACCTATAATTCCCTAGATTGGAGGTTATGCATATGTCGCACAGAAGATAAGGCCACGCCGTGACGTGTTAATCAAGAGAAATGCGGATATTATCGATAAAATTGTTGCTGAGAAATCGTTAATGCTAGGGACTGAGCAAAGTAATAAATATTGCGAAATTAATTGACGCGAAACTTAATACGTTTTTTAAATGCAAAATTGTAAATATGTCTGAAGATGATTCGGATGAAAATTTGTGAGGTTATGAGCACAAGGAACTCGGCGCGACCTTGGGTCAATACCACCAACCGTATCCCTATACGCGACATACGCTATCGCGTAGGGATTTTTTGTTTCTCATATTCGGTGCCCTGAAACTTTGAATACAAACCGTTATGTTTGTGTTCTATGACGCAAAGTTCGTGAACGCCGCGCTTGATTCTTCTCCAGGTTAATATCTTGAGATTTGCAACGTTTGCGAAAAGTTCGGGAAACATTGAGTTATGAGTGTCGATGGATTGGATTGCGATATCGAGAGTATTTTACAGTGCAGAGAAAATGAAGAGTTCGATGTACTACAGAGGTTATCTGCGTTTTGTCTGGATTTTCGATCCAGAGTGGCAGCTTCCATAGAAACATATCTCGTTCGAAAAAAAGGTTCGTAAGTTCGTAATTCGTCTAGGATGGGAGTGATACTTCCTAATGAATTATCTCTATTATTTTTTGGTCGTACGTCAAACACATGAAATGTGTATAAAAAGGTGATGGCAAGTTTTTAATCCAGAAAACAACAAACACTCATAATTGTTTCTGCAACATTGAATATTTCTGGCAATGTAAATTATACAAACCTATGAAGGATACTTTTTGCAATAAATTCTTTGTTTATAGCATCCTTATCATTTTTTTTCAGACTATGCTGACAAACATGAAGCAATCGCCGAGCTAATAGCGCAATTGCACACAGCGAACAAAGACAAAGTGACCGAGCGTGACAACATTGTTCTTCAACAAAAAGTGACGGACAAAAAAATGTTGATAGCCACAAAGCAACAGGCCAAATTCACAGAAGAGATTAATGAAGCCAAGTCACGAAAAGAGAGCATAGCTCTGCAAATGGTGGATTTGGCGCAAGGTTAGTACCAATTATTTTCAAAATTGATCATTTAACCGATTTCACTTACCTTTATATCACATGGTGACTGAAATTTTGTGCAGAGCACGAAGATAGCAAAAAGGAGAGGAGAGAGCGTTGGAATGCTTTAAAAATGGCATGTTCATATTACAAAGAAAATCTGGATTTTCATATAGAACTGAAAGTTTCTGACGATCATGATCTCGTGAAAGTGACGTTTTTTCGACGTGTGAATCCAAACAGAGAAAACTACTATGTAAACCTGTTGAATTACAAGAATAACTGGAAGGGTAAGACAATCCATTTCTATCTTATATAAGAAAATAATTCTATGTAAATTAAGCGAGAGAAAGACGTTTCGGCCTACCTTAATTATGCAAACCTTTTTGTAGTTGGGCACATCGAGCCAGTTCTGAAGGAAACACACTTGGAGAGGATTAAGGCTGCGATCAATATCACGAACACACTAAATGTGCTAGAGATTGTTATATTTTTATGGAAACTGAGGAATATCTTTTCGAAACATTATGTTATGGAAAAGAAGCCCGATTAAGACGTTTTTTTTTGTACGAAAAGAAAACAATGAAAACAAATTCACGAAGTTCGTATAAAGTTCTAGAGCTAAGAGCTAAGAGTTAGAAGGGGACATAAATATAATAACAAAATTGTCATTTTAAAAGAATTAATCGAAGGTGTTTGACTTATGAATAATTTAGTCATAACCATATTCGAATAACGCCGGTGAATTTTTTATTTCTCTATCGACTATTTTAATTCTCGAATGAATCGATAAAGCAATTGAGAATCTTATGGGAATAACGATTCAAATAAAAATTGTCCAACCATGTCTGGACATAACTTTTTTTCATCGTTCTCCTCTATTCCTGAATCTCGTGCATTCTTTAAAACAAGTTTTATTATGTATAGGAGAGTCATCAAAGTACTAGGGTAAAATTCTCACAATTATCTTACGCTTAATGTTTTTCTTATATATTTAAACGATAGGTGTTTCGTTTAATCCTTCCTCATTATCTCTCTTTCTCTCCATTCGTGAAACTCGTCAACAGCCGTTGATTAGAAGAGTAAAGCCTTTATTGATAAAAATTAAGAATACCTAAAACCTCTCTGTTACATACACACACTTAATTTTCACGTACAATCCATTTTGTATTTTTTAAAAATGTTTTTAACCACCTAAAGGATCGCTTATCAAAATATATGACGTGTATCGTCATCGGGACGATAGACATTCTTCATTTCCATCGTTATATTCTTCCTAGCTTCACTTTTCACATCCGACAAACATCATTCTCGACGCTTTTTATTTTTTCCTTAAACTTGCCCTATATAATCTTTTTTTATTTATATTTTCTTTCTTTTTCGTTAATTTTTTTTCCTTTTCCTGTTCAAAGTTGAATTGTCTCGTTGAGTTTTATCGAATCGCAAAACAAATAGAAACTGCAAATCACAGCATTGATAAATTACTTAAATCCTAAAAGTTACATACAGGTCTCTCTTCTCTTTGTCCTCTCGTTCATTTTTTTTCCCATCCTCCACCTCCTCCACCTTCTAATCACGTCGTCGTTTGTGCCTCGTGTACGCATTAGCGCGCTTATACACGTTTATAAATATTTTCGATAATCGATATGCACCGACGCGTTTCGTCATAAAATATTATACACGGGGCATTATTTATAGACGTACAGTCCATGTACGTGCAAGAAGAAGAAGAAAAAACAAAACTAAAGAAAAAAAAAAAAGAAGAAAGGCATTCTACATTTGCTTACAATACTTGAACAGTCCGATGATGAGTTTCGACTCTCGAGACCTAGCTATTAAAAACTAGCAGTCAGCGTTCCAACAGCCAACGAATATCTCTTCGTGCGCTATACTTGGCTATTTTACTTATTTATTTATTTTATTTTTTTTTTTTTTTTTCTCAAATACGTTTCAAATCCAAGAAATAATTCTTCACGACTTTTGCGACGAAACGATTATAAAAATTTCCAAAATTCCTTTTATCTTCAATTTTAATTATCCTCGCAAAAATCAATGATAATTTCATGAAACTTATTCTCTCACGAACATTGAAGTTTCATTCTTCCTTTTGTCATTTTTCAATTTCGCAATAATTTTTTTCTAATCGTTTCTTCTCAAACCGTCGTTGCCAATGAAATTTATTTCTTCGTGAAATTTCGTCTCGCGCCATCGTGAACGACGACACTCTCGATTCGTCCGGCGGGAAAACGAATTGTCGCGAAATTCCTGTCGCCCACGTACTTTCGAGGGAGAAAAAATTATAATGACAACAACAATAATATTAATAATAATAATAATAATAATAATAATAATAATAATCATGGAAAAAAAAGAAAACAAAATTATAATAAAGCTTGGAGCCCCGGTGATTTACATTACGTATGCACTGTGCGAGTCGATAACAATTCGTCTCCATTGGCATGAGTTAATGCGGGGTCAAGCGTTCCTCGCCCACGGTCAATTATCCCCGGTCGCAAACACTCCGCCGTGGCAAACCGCGAGTTAACAGATTTCATTCGCTTCGTTGACCCGATGGCCGAGAGAGAAAAAGAGAGAGAGAGAGAGAGAGAGGGAGAGAAGCCCTCCTCGTCCTCGCGCGTTATTCGCTACGATTCAAATCGAGCCATTTAATTACTCGTCGAAGTTCTCCGCGCGATTGAAATCGATATATAACGACATACGTCACTTACGACGGAAATTATTCTACGCCATTGTTTTCTCGTATGGAAGATATATTGAGAGTTTCACATGCGACCTGCGCTTCGAAATTTCGATCAGTATTACGGGAAACATTGGACAACCGAGGGGGTTGAAAATTCGCGGATACGGTGGAGAATTGTGATAAAAATTGGATCTTAGGATTTTTTTTTCATTGTTTTTTAAATAGCGTTGCAGGCGATTCCAAATATTTGTATTTTTTCCGGCACGGAGAGTTAAAGTTTGGAGGATGTTTTTAGAGAATTATAGCCAAAATTTTGGTAAACAAAATATCAAGAGACACTTTTTGCCACAATGCTCTGTGTCTATCCGCTAATTTTTAATTCGGATTGGTTGTGTATAATGCTCGTATAGTTATTGATCAAATTTTCGATACGTACGTCGCATGTAACACTGCAAGGTGTACAACAGCGAGAGAAAATAAAATAGAAAATACCAAAAAATAATAAACAAAATGAAATCAACGAAAATTTTATCCAAGCTATTCGAAAGTTGTGGATTTTGACGATCAATTTTTTTTTATTAACGTATTTTTAATTAATTTTTAATTTCAGAGAAATGATATATTTTTGTATTTTAGCGTTCGTTAAATTTTGCGGTTAAATTAATAACGCGCGGGTAACGCCACCCATGATGATAAAGAGAGAGAGAGAGAGAGAGAGAGAGAGAGAGAGAGACGATTGTATAAAAAATATATTTCGCGACTGAATATCGACGTATCGCGGGAGAGGAGGGGTGAGGGAGAGGGTGAAGGGCGGGGAGGGGGGGGGGGAATTTCTCGTACGTGGCTTTTGTAACATAAAAGATGCACGGGCTATAACGAACGATAGGAAAAAGAAAAGCTGTTCGTATCGTTTCAATTTTTCTTTTCTTTTTTTTTTCGTTTTTTTTTTTATTGCTTGGTTTTCTTCCTATACGACTCAGCGTCAACGAGCGATAAGCGGGTCCGAATGTTTTGGTATCGTCGTTTGGTTAATATTGAGAAAAGAATAGAAAAAAAAGACAGAGAGAGAGAGAGAGAGAGAGAGAGAGAGAGAGAGAAAAAAACTATTTACAACGCACGCAACAACAACAAACGATCGAAAATAAAATAATAATAATTAAAAAAAGAAACGTGCTCAACGTTATTTAATGTAACTATAATTAATTAACTAAGCGCTTATCCGAGACTAATTCTCAATTGAACGATTTGGATCGAGGGTGACGTGCGGTGGAAAAGGGGAGTGGGACGTAGTTCGCAGCAATTCGCTTTCGGCACAATGCGCGGTAACGAAATTTATCTCGCTTGCGCGTTATTTGAAAAACAAATCGAACGGATTAATTTAATCGAAATATTAGAAAAAGAAAATAAACAAATTTGTTTTCACGAAAATTCGATTTTTCTTTTTCTTTCCGTCGTACAAAAAACGATCCGTTTGTTTTTTAGGTGCGCGCGAGATAAATTTCGTTCGTTTTTCAAGCATCTGCGCTACGAGATATGTCTTCGATCAAGGGTAAAATAATATTAATAATATCAATAATAATAATAATAATAATAATAATAATAATAATAATAATAATAATAATAAAACTAAATTAAAATAATAATTAAAAATAAAATTACTCGAGGGTTGCGGCGAACGATATGTTACCACCAGCCGCCGCAGCGGCTGCCGCATGGAAAAGTGTCTGTGCCAGCGGGGGATGTGCTGACGTCACCTCTGTGGGGGTCTTCGCCGTTGTGGGACAATCGTTAGCGACACCGTAAACCTTGGCGTGACTTACCTCGAGGGCGACCGTCAGATCCGCCAGACCCGCGTCGCAAAGAACTGGATTGTCTGTTTGAAAAAAAAAATAATTGGAAAACAGAAATTTTATGTAAATATCGCACGTGGATCAATAATTAAAAAAAAACAATCGATTGATTCGAATCGTTGGAAACAAAACGTTCAAAAGATACATTGATGTTTGCGATTGGAAGGAAAGTTCTTACGAATCGTGTCGATAATTCTTTATTCCATCGTTCACGCGAGGGGAAAATTATTAAGCTCGAGCTATCGTCGCTTTAATTATAAATTTCTTTGTTTTTTGTTTTATATCGCAACGGCGCCGAGTCAACTTTCTCGGCAAGAAAGAGTAACGGAAATAAAAAATAAAAGAAGAAAAGTAAATAAAAGAAGAAGAGCGTCAATAATACTCGGTGGTCGATCTTTCATCACGTGCGATGCGTCTTATACGCACATGTTGGAATTACATTATAGGAATTGAATACTTTATCGTCGACCTCGTTGATTGATTAATTAATATCGTTTGAATGAAGCGTATCTCCCCCCCCCCCCCACTCCCCCCCACTCCCCCGCTCTTTCGTACATCGTCGAACTAAACGAGAGAAACAGAGAGAGAGAGAGAGAGGGAGAATCGTGTGACGTTTTAAAGTTGGAATAGGGAGGACAATCGTGGTCGCGTATCGATTCAGGCTGATAATAAAATATACATATGTATACATTTTACCAGTGAGGATTTGGCAACCCCGATCCTCTCTTATCCAGGGTCAGAAAACTTCACATTGAATGAAATATGTATAACGTGACTGTTCAAAAGAAAAAAAGAAAAGAAACATTTTTGTGAAACTCTCGTTATGTGTTTGTTATCAAGCTTGGTAGCAGACAAGCACACCGACAATGTTCACGAGTATCGTATAGATACGACGAGGCCACGTCGGGGAAGGAAACGAGTGGAATTGAAAATCGAAAACAAAAGGAAACGAAAATTCCCCGACTTTATGAAAAAATAATTATAAATGTGATTGTTTTTTGTTTTCGATATGAAAGAAAACAACGTAATTTGTTCTCGAACGAGTATCGATAAAGTGATTGTAATAATTATGATTGATATTATTGATTATTGATTATTGATATTATTTGATTACTGAAATTTTTGAAAAAAATTTGCATTCCATTATCGAATGATCGATCAGCAACGAGAGAATGCGAGGCGGAGGGCGAGAAACGGGAGTAAGAGAGAAGACGAGAGTGCGCATGCGCGATAGATCTTGCCCTTTCCCTCGCTCCTCCTCGCTAAATAAATGAATCGATGGCGCCAGAAGCCGGGTTATCGTCGGGAACACATAACTCTAGTAAGAAAATACACGTATGCGTGCTCTTTCTTTACTAAAGTTATGTGTTATATAGCTTATGTACGTTGAAAACTATCGGAAGAACGAAGCTCGCCGACTTTATCAACGAGTCATTTATTCCCCTGTCCAAGTTACTGCTCCTACTTGCCTCGTGCTTCTCTCTCGTCTACACACTACGAAGAATGTAGACAAATACGTTCGGATCATCACGCTATTATAACCATCGCTAATATAAACGCAATTATAAAAAATATCTTTCGGTAAAAATTTGTTTCCCTATTTTTTTCAGAAGAACACAATTTCGTTTGCGAGAAAGCGGAAAGGGAGAAGAATTTTTCAAATTCTTACCTTGAAGATAAATCCGAAGAACATCCGGTACTCCGTGTACGGTGCATCGCGTGTTAGCGACGAGCTCGGGTGTGAGAGAACGCACCATGTTCGCGCTAACGTCCGCCCAACAGAGAACCGGAAAACCGCGAAAGTCCCGCTCCGAGAGGGTGACCAAACGATTATGCGATGCGTTCAATTCCTCGAGAGCCGGTAGCCACGTCTGGAAACAAATGATTACAAAAAAAAGAAGAGAAAAACGTGAAGATTAAACGACGAAGCTTGAATTTTCGTTGGAGACGTTTGTATTGGAAACGTGTAAAAGTACCTCCGAGGTATCCTCGAGCGTCGTCAATTCGTTGTGCGAAAGATCGAGAACTCTGAGAGCGTCGAGACCGCGAAGATCTTGCGGTCCTATTGTCGGACCGAGGGCATTGTGGCTCAGATTTAGTCTCTGAAGTTCTCGCATTCCAACGAAAAGGGAACCCTCGAGACTTCGCAACTCGTTGTGCTGCAATTGCATGTCCTGAATACTCGAACCGGCCGTCTCGTCGCCCTCTTCTTCAACCAAATTCTATAATTTGTTGGATTTTTTGTTCTTTTTTGTTTTGTTTAGAATTTTACGGAAGAAAGTATATAACTAAAGTAGAATTTTCATAAACAAAGTTTGTATTTATGTTTTCTTTTGTTTTAGTCTGATCGACATTGACGAACCTCGGTTGGCGGCCTTCCGCGCAACAGTCGAGCTATACGGTTGCTCGAGAGATCGAGCAGGCGCAATTCTCTCAATCCGCGTATCGTCACGAATGAAAATTCGCCGAGCTCGTTGTGAGTTAGATTGAGACACTTGAGAGATCTCAGAGGGCGCAATGCGCTATTCCCGCTACTTCCGTCCGCGTGGACGCCTCCGCCACCGAGCGACTTTAGGGAATTGTGACCGAGCTCGAGGTCCTCGAGTAATTCGGCCTCGACGAAATCTTCCTCGGTCAGCTGTTTGCGAGAAACAAAAACAAAATCATTCGTTGAATTATATATAAATTAATTAATTAACGAACGAATAATCAAAGAAATAAAGATAATAATAATAATAATAATAATAATAATAATAATAATAATAAAAGACGATGAAAATCGTGACGAAACGAGTTGCCACGTGTGGAAAGAGAAACGAGAATTGCGATTTGTTGCGATTTTCAATCGAGACACATGAAACGAGTCAATTGGCAATTTAAAGTTCGAGTCACGTTTTTCCGTTGATCCGTCGCGCAAAATTGTGTATACGTAAGTGTATTTGTGTGTGTGCGTGTGCATGTGCATGTTTTTGTCTTTTTGTCATGTCTTTCGTTTATTCAACGCGCGAGGAAGTAAAAGAGAATTAACGAATCTTGTAACGTTTGATTGGCAGGCGTCTAATCCGATAAATTGTCTAATCTGCAATCGGGCTCGCGAACGTGCTCGACGAACGAGGGAAAAAGGACTCTGCGAGAGAAAGGAGCGAGGAGAGGGGTAGAGCGTTCTTGCACGCGCCGGAAACGCCGCTTCGCAAACGGTACCACGTAATAACCGAGTTATACACAATGGTAAATTGCTTTAATTCGCGGCACACGCGACGCCTCCGCTTCCCCTCACTTATTTTTCTTTCGCCCCCTGACTCTCGCCCTCTCTCTCTCTCTCTCTCTCTCTCTCTGTCTTTCGCTCTTTTTCTCTCGGTCTGCTTGAAATGACGGTACGTGCCGAGTTTGACGTATCATTCACGATAACGTACACAAAATTCTGAGAGAAAAAACAATGAAAATTGTAAGATAAAAGAATTTTAATGAATTGCAAAAATTAAAAAAAAAAAATCAAGTTTATCGTTCATCGATGAATTTTCTAGGATCGTCGCGTTGCCGGAAATAGGATTTTTCGTTTCGACACGCACACAATCTCTTCGCGACGAACACGAACTTCGAACGTTCGATTTTTCCGTGTTCGATAATTCTCACCTCCTGTAGCTCGTTGTACGAGAGCTCGAGAAACTTGAGACGACGTGCTTTCTGTAGCGTACCGTCCAAGCTACGTATCTTGTTGTGCTGTAGGAAGAGGGTCTCGAGACGATGGAGATAACGAAACTCGGTCGGTAGATGCGTTAGCTCGTTGTCGACCGCGTACAACATCTTGAGATTGTGACCCGAGGCCGGAAGTTCGCCGTCCAAGGACGCCAGTTCGTTCGAATTAATGAGCAGCCACTCGAGCTGATTCAAATCCCTGTTCGACGATTTTATATCAATGAGATAAAGTTTCGTTTGTTTTTGTACTTTGTGGGTTCGCTCTCTTTACGAACGATGAAAATAATTTAAATAAAAGAATAGAGGATTAAAAATCGTTACGCGAGGTTTGGGGGGAGGGGGTTTCGGGGTGCTGTACGATGTAAACAAGAAGGAGCAATTGACGATTTGAACAAAGCAACCCGGTGATACAACGACGATCGTTTAATAGTCCCGGGAGAGCTCGATCTTTATTAACGACGATTCGTTTTACGTTTGTCCGAACGACGAAAATTGTCGTCAATTAAAAGAAATATCGAATCAACGATGACGAAAATTGATGCGAACGGTTGCGGGTTATTAAATGCGCGTGTCGTGTTCGATGAATAAACAGGATGTCCGGAACCGCCTGAAACCGGTTCAAATATTCTCTCGAAGTACGTTGCGTAGTGATATATGTTTTATCCTTCGTTTTATTACTTGAGCGTATCGTACTTCATCGTTCTTTTCACATCTTTTTTTTTCCCTTACCGCAGAGTTCGATTCAAGCTTTTCAATTGGTTTCTTCCAACGTGTAGATGCTTGACGAGCGGCGGCAGCGAACCCGGCACCATTTCCGATATCGAATTTCCCGCCATCGACAGATGTTGCAGCGTCGGATTGTACTTGATTGATAAATCAGAGAGAAATCATTGTTTTTTTTTTATGTAATTGATGGATCGATCTATCGATAATCGAACAATCGATCTATCGATAATCGAACAATCGATCTATCGATAATCGAACGATTGATTTATCGATAATCGAACAATCGATCTATCGATAATCGAACGATCGATTTATCGATAATCGAACAATTTATCGATCGATAGTAAATAATCGAACAATTTATCGATCGATCGTAAATAATCGAACAATTAATCGATCGATCGCAAATAATCGAACTAATTTATTAATCGTATTTCTCGATTGATTGTTTCTTGAATTATTATTGTAGCATAGATCCATAATATTTTGGTAAAAAAAGGATGAAGAAAAAGAAAATGAATCCATTGAGAAAATTTTACACGTGGTCGTTCTCGTGCACACGCGGTAAACGACGAAAGCCGGCGTTCTCGCGTAAACATCATGAGACTCCCAGGCCTTCCCTCTCGTCTGATATTACAATCGAATTTTGTACTTTCTTCGTCGTAAGAGAGACAGTCGCGGTTTCTCGCTGAGAAATAATCGTGTATGTAAGCGCGAGCGCGATAATTTATCGTTTTCATTTTTTTCTTTCAATTACGATTAATAAACCGCCCGAGGAAGAAACGACGGTGTTACGCGTCTCGAATGAAATACTTCTTGTAAGTACTAACAATTTCGCGATCCGGCAATTTTTCCGAAATATTCAATTTATAAAAAACACCCACGCACAAAATAAATAAAAACAATATCGTTCGAAAAATGAGATCGAAACAAACAATCGTAATAAAATGCGAATGCGAAACGATATTATTGTCAAATTTCGTATTATCGACGACGCGAGAAAGCTCGAATTCGTGAAATGTTAACCGGTCTCTCTCGTTGGCCGATAATACGAGAAATCATGACCTGGGTGGATGTCTCTCGCGAACGCGACGAGAACAGTGTAACGTCAAAGTCTGGTCCGGCTTATCGTTCCGGTGTGACGCATATAAACGATCGCGTGTTTACGATGAGACGAGAATTCAACGACGAGATGAATCGTTCTTTCTGTTTTGTTGCTTTCGTACGATCTTACGATCGATTAACGATTATTCGTTGGTCGACGAGCTCGATGAAAAAGTCATAGCGACGAATAAAGAAAATGACTCGCCGCAAAATAATATTCCGGATCTTTTCGCTTCGATTTTCTTCTTATCAATCACGACTTACCTTGAAGTCGTCCGAGTCTATGCGACTTATACGATTTCTCGAAAGATCGAGAGTTCTCAGTAACGATAGATGAGAGAGAATGTGACGAGGTATCGAAGGTACCTCGTTATCCGCGAGGCTGAGATATTGCGTTCTTCCAAGACCCGCGAATACCTCGCCGTCCACGGAACTGTAATTAAACAGAAAACGCACAAAGACATAGACACGAGTCAAAAATACAAAATGTTAATTAACAATATTGCCTTAAATAAATAACTAAAAAACCAAAAAAATTAAAATAACAAAAAAAAAGCAACTCTAAAACTATCCGTTAAATGTAATTTCACAGATATCCGTCGTCTCGCTCGAAATCGCGAAAGAACACATGGGCGATAAGGTTTTATCTTGTTACGAGTATTAGAAATAAACCAAAAACAAACAGCCGTGGGATAAAAAAAATACATTGCGATTTTTTCAATTATTTCGGACTTGCGATTATTTTGCGCGAAAAAAGAAAAGAGAGAGAGAGAGAGAGCGAGAGAGAGGGGGGTAAAAACGTTTGGGGAGAAAAAAGAAATATAAATAGGGAAGAATTCTTATAAGCGAGTCGGCATGACAAAAATTGGCTCGAGAGGAATTCTCGCCGGGCGCCACGCCGGGTCGTTTTCTTTATCGTCTCATTATTCATTTAATACCGGGTCGTTGTGACTTATTATTTAATTACTACCAATGATAAATGTAGCACGACGCGATAGCTTCGTGCTATCTCTCGCTTTCACTCCCTCTCTCTCTCTCTCTCTCTCTCTCTCTCTCTCTCTTTCTCTTTTACTCTCACTCAGACGACGTCTCGTCGAATTTGCGAGAGAGAGAGAGAGAGAGAGAGTGTGTCACTCCTTTCTTTTTTATCCTGTGACATCCCTCCGCCGGTACAAAACTCGTCGACGGCTGTGCCGAAAAGGTCAGACCTCAATGATTTCACGCTTATCTCGACAATTTTTTTTTCTTCTCATCGGTCCATACGAGATACGCGAGAATCGACGGCCTACGATTTTACGGGTTGTACGATTTTGTAATTTCGTTCCTTAACTTTTGTCTCTTTGGCTCGATTCGTAATACAAAAAAAAAGAAAAAACAAAAAAATTAAGTAGAAATAATCGTGTTCGTGACATCGAGTAGGAAAAATTCCTCGTTCTTTATCCATGAAACGTGGATCGAGAAAGAAGAAGAAAGAGCAAGATTTAATGAGACGAATGACATTCGACGTCGATCGTATTGATAATCGTTCGCGCGAATACGCGAACTTCGCGGTACGAGTAAATTTACAATCGCGCGAGAAGTCGTTCTAGCACGTAGATGAATAATAATTGAGAGAAATTCCGAGAAGAATGGAAAAGTACGATGGTGCAACGCGATAAATCGGCTTCCAGAATTTGCCGATTGGCGTGAAACGCGAGTGCGACGATGAGAAATCTTTACGCGAATGAGAATTGTTACGTTGCAAGTAGTCACGGCGCTGTTAGGTCAGACGCGACGAACCGCCAGTTATTTATTTCATATTTTATCCAAACTTTCAATCTAAAACTTCAAAAAAAATTCGACGAATTTTTGCTCGCTATTTCAACGAATTTACAAACTATTCTTGCGCGCGAATAAATTAACGACGAATATATATGAGATAAATATCGAATAATTAATTTCGTTTCTGAAGGTAGAAACAAGCAAAATGGCGATAGCATTTTCATTCTAACAGTGAATGGAAGCTGGACTAACGAATTTCACGTAACCGCAACGATATTTAACGATAACAACGATAATAAGACCCACGGACGATATAGACCAAGTGACACCGAGATTTGGATAAGAAGGTTATCGTTGTAAAGTCTCCCTAGCTGTCTCGCTCTACGTTTTTTTCTTATCCTTCTCTCTTATTCTTCCTCCCATTGACCTCGCACTAGTAACCAAATTATCCTCGAAGGATAATCCTCGCAACAATCGCAAGGCCAACGTAAAGACAATAAATGAAAAAATTGCAAACTAATAATTGAATTTGAATTTCGACTTTGATGATGAAAAATTAGAAGAGCAAAAAAACAGAGAAAAATGTGACGATTTATTGAAAATGAGTAAAATCAAAGCTTACCCAAGATGATCGTGATTGAGCTCGAGTCTCGTGATGGACATACGTAGTTCCTTGAAATCGTGTCTGGATATGTCCCTGAGTTGAGAGTGGGCAACCCTCAGCGTGATCTGTTGTTCGGCCGTGAATTTGCCACGCAGCGCATCGGCAACTTGACCGAATGACTCCATTCTCTCGCAAACAACTTCGATTCTCTCGCCGTGACCGTGTACGGGATTCGCGCCATTTACGTTGCCGTTGTTGTTGCCATTGTTGTTGTTGTTGTTGTTGTTGTTGTTGTTGTTGTTATCGGTAGCGACGGTCACAGGAGGACTGGCCTGTATGACAGGCGTCGAGAAGTCCTCCTGACGACACGTGCACGGACTTATCTCACGACGCACGGCGCAGTGAAGGCTCGAGCTCGCCGCGAGCCCGAGAAGCGTGTAAAGCAACCCCGACATCGCGATTCTTCTTCTCGTTACTATTATTGAATTAAAAAATTTGATTATTATCGTTTACTTTCGATTACTTTTCCTTTCTTCTTTAACAATAATTCATTAAAAATTTCGTTTCTTTTTCTCAATTTAACTCGCAAAATTCGACAATCTTCTCGATTTTATTAATCCGCAGGACACAACGATTCAGTTATTCACGGATCATAAATAATATCGATTACGCGCTTTTTCCAAAATTATTCTTCCTTTAATCAAATATTTTAATATTTTTTGTTTTATTGCGCGCACTTTTTCCTCGTTTTCCTTACGTCGCGCGTCTCGATATCCGAATAATAAAAATTGGGCCACGCAGCGACGATCCGTTGTTCGTTATTGTTTTTTCGATAAGAAAAAATTCCCGAAAAAAAACGTCAAAAAAACAACAAAAAAGTGTCTCTTTTTAGGCCGTTCTTTTTATTTCTCGCACGATACTTTTTCTCGCACGTCGCGTCTCGTTTCACCAATCAACGATCGGGTCCAAATAGTAAAATAGGAGAAGAGATAACCATCCGCGATGATCCTCGGACGGACCATGCGCGCCGCGGCAGCGGCCAAGCACACTCTCGTTCCCACCCCCGCGGCCCGCAGATAGTGCGAGCGAGATAGCGAGCTCGAGCGCGCGTCGACCGTTTTACTACTATCTCGAATGCGAGAACGCCCCGCGCTCTCTCTCTCTCTCTCTCTCTCTCTCTCTCTCTCTCTCTCTCTCTCTCTCTCTCTCTCTCTCTCTCTCTCTCTCTCTCTTCTCTCTCTCTCTCTCTCTCTCTCTCTCTCTCTCTCTCTCTCTCTCTCTCTCTCTCACCACCCGCGACAATCAATCAAACACAGCCCTCCAGCTGCAACCGTCGTCGCTCCCGCCCGGCTCTTCCAACTCCTGTGTACTCCTTTTTCGACCCCGGCCACGGCCTTCTTCGTTCCCTTCCTTCTCTCTCTCTCTCTCGCTTGTCGAACTTTTGATCTTTTTTCTTTTTCCTCGTTTCCTCTTCGTTTCTTTTCCCCTTCACGATCGCCGATTCCTCGTCTCGGCCAGATTTTTCAACGAATCGTGACTTTACTGGAACGAAGAGAATCCCCCGTACGCACACGCTCGTCGTTCGACGCGGAAGAATCCGGGAAATAAACAAAAACGAAGAAAATGAACGAAAAAAAAAAAGAAAACAAAAAGATAACGTTAATTTTCGTTGGAAAATAAAAAATGGAAAAATTTCCGTTTACGAATTTTTGTTTGGTGTGTGTTTGTGTGTGTGTTTTTCTTTTCTTTTAAATATTCGTTACTTCTTGGAGATTTTGGAATTTCCACGAGTTCACTGTCACACACTCGCCGACAACGCGACGATTTTTACACTGCACTTGCACCCTTTGTCGAACACGAACGAGGTCGAAATTTTGTGTGTCACCGGGGGTTGGGTGGGGGGTGTTCGGGGGGCGCGGGGAGGGGAAGGGGATGGTAGAACGTCGATTAATTTTTCTTCCTCTCTTTTATTCCTCCATTTCATCCGTTCTTTCGATCTTCCGACGATTTCGCAACCTCGCCGATGTTTTTCATTCGACCGCCTCGTACTAAACGACTTACACCCCCGGCTCTCGATTTCTCGACGTTTCGTCCGAGAACGAAATGAAAGAAAGTGAGAAAAAAAAAAAAAAAAAAAAAAAAAAAAAAAAAAAAAAAAAAAAAAAAAAAAAAAAAAAAAAAAAAAAAAAAAAAAAAAAAAAAAAAAAACAAATAAAAAACAAAAACAAAAAGTCCAATCGATTGTTATCGAGACGCGTTTATCGGTCGGGTTGAAGTGCGAGAGCGAGAGAGACCGGGAGAAGGGGTGGGAGTGAGAGAAGTACAAATAAACAAACAAACAAAAACGTCGTTTCGTTTTTCGTCTCTCTCTCTTTCTCTTTCTCTCTCTCTCTCTCTCTCTCTCTCTCTCTCTCTCTCTCTCTCTCTCTCTCTCTCTCTCTCTCTCTCTCTCTCTCTCTCTCTCTCTCTCTCTCTCTCTCTCTCTCTCTCTCTCTCGTTCGTCACGGCTTTTCGTCGCGATTAGACAGATGCAAAGTGTCCGGCAGCTTCCGAGACTACTCTGTGCGTATCCTCTCTCGCTCCTCTTGGCGCCACGAACGCGGCGACGACATTAAACCGCGGCTGGCCGTTCGAGACTTACTTATAGACCCCCCCTCCCCGATTTACGCGGCGGCTCCGCTCGCTCTCTCTCGGCGCCGCCTCATCCCGCGAGACGCACAGACTCTCCTCTCGCACACTTATTCCCTCTCACCGTTACTCACACGAGTCGACCGGAGCTGATCTTGTGCGCGGCCGTACGGTATGCGATGCGTTGTTACGAGGCTCGCGATTTCTTCCTTCGACGATCTTTTCTTCGTCTATTATTTATTTATTGTTTTTTCATTTATTTCTTGCGTTCTGTCTAACGCTCGACGGAAATCGAGACAGATCGATCGAACGATCGATCGATCGAATGTGCGAACAAAATCGATGAAATTTCTTTTATATTTTACGCGTAGATAATTTTTTGTCCTTGTTTCTATTTTTATTGCGAAGAAATTGAAAATTTTGTTGAATTCGGAAAAAAAATGATTCGCTCGGCCGAAATTCAAATTTTCGTTAATTCTCGATGAAATATTTTTTATACTTTACGTATTCGCGCCTTCGGTGGTTTAAGGTCGAGGGTTGGAATTATAAAAATGCGGAAAAATTGAATTTTCTTTTTATTCAAAATTAGTTCACTCGACCGAACTTGAAAATTTCGTTAATTCAATTAAATATTATTAATATTGCATCGCATCGATGATTTTGTTTCGTTGTTTCTTTTTTATTCGCGCCTTCGGCAGTTTAAAATCGAGGTTTGAAATTATAAAAAATGGATAAAGATTGTGAAAAATTAAGATTTTTTTTACATTCTTAAAAAAAAGAATTGGTTCGCTCCAGTGAACTTGAAAATTTCGTTAATTCGTCGGAAAACGGCAGGAGATAACTGGGAGAATATAATTTTTTTACAGCTCTCGCGTGTACTACGGTCGACTCGATGTTTTATCGCCTTGCTTGCTGGATTTTTTTTTCTTGTTTTTTTTTTTTACTCGACCGCTCTCTCTCGGACACTGGCGATGCTTCGCCGCGGATCTCGAACGGGGGTCAGCAGCAGCATCCGCCAGATATCGTACAGTCGTTAAGCGAAGATAAACTCTCTCATCTCTAATCAGCACGATTCATTATCATTGACATAGTAGTCGAGTACACATGTCGCGATTTATCGTCGCGTCGTCGTTCCCGTTGACGTTTCACGAGAAAATTTTACGCGAGTTACGAAGGCTTGACTGTTGTGACTGTATTGGTGATGGGAAAATGTAAATAACGGGGTTATACATTACTCGCGGCAATGGCACCAATTTTAATTAAAAGGACGATAATAATCGATACGTCAGAATTGATCGAAACGATCGCGAAATAAAATATATTTTATACGATTTATAATTTTATTAAGATTTTAATGAATTTAATTAATTATCGAATACGTTGAATTCGAGGAATTTGTTTCGATGATAAATGACGCGATAATAATTTAATAAAATAATGTATAGAGAAAATTAATAAGACACGTGGTCCATCCGATCGACCAGGAATATAAAATAATGGAAAATTAGTCGGCGAGAAATCTTTTTTGATTATACTTACTCGGGGAGTTAGACAAGCAGTGAGATTCGCGTATCGTTAAATTTTATTTACGACATTGATACGAATATATCTTCCTAGATCATTCTAGTAAGGAGTTCTCAATGTATGTACGCATAATATGTAGAAGTTGGGACGAGCGACGACGTAAACAATGTCGTGAACGTTCGATGTCCGTCTTGGGAATCCGCGTGGCTGATAAAGGGGATAAGCGATATAATTCCATCGCGAAGAGTCAGAGATCGAGACGGATAGAGATTGACGATTTGTATGAGAAAGAGAAAGAAAGAGAGAGAGAGAGAGAGAGAGAGAGAGAGAGAGAGAGAGAGAGAGAGAGAGAGATTGTGATTGAAAGAGGGAAGGAGAGGGAGGGAGTGATAACAGTGGGGAACATTTACTAACGGCTGATCTTCGGGACAGCCTTCAAACGTGTCATCAACACCAGAAGAACTTTGCTTACACATCGCACAAAAAGAGAGCGAGAGCGAAACGGAAGAAGGGCGAGAGAGAGAGAGAGAGAGAGAGAGAGAGAGAGAGGAAAGCATGTGGAAGAAATTACAAAATTAATATAAAAATCGATCCAATTTTTCACCTTCGATGCAATTTATACGACAAGAATTTTTATCTATAAAGAAAAAAACAAAACGAATTTAAAAAAAAAGCTTCATTCTCCCTCGGTACGCAACATCGCGAAACAACAGAGCCCGGCATGAAAAGTCAGCGTGCCGTGGATGAATAAATAAAAAACAAAACAAGAAAAAAAAGTCACAAAGAGAAGAAATGCATTCGGAGACTCGACATTCCAGGGACGCCCGTAGGTTCGTCCACCTCGCGAAATTTCTCGGCTGCGTCGCGGGCGCGTATCCCCAACGAGAGAGAGTGAGTGAGAGAGAGAGAGAGAGAGAAACACACACACACACACACACACACACACACACACACACACAGAGAGAGAGAGAGAGACGGACAGACAGACAGAGATCGAGAGTTCTCTCACACATACACGTGTTAAGCCGTTCTCCGCTTCGCAAGAGAGAGAGAGAGAGAGAGAGAGAGAGAGAGATTTTTCTTCGCGCTCGCAAAGTGCCGGCCGAGATGGGGATGCGCGCGGGGAGAGTTTGGGGTTGTCGTGGAAAGGGAGAGAGAGAGAGGGGGGGGGCGGTATCCCGCGTCGAGAGACTCGAGAATGTCGTCGTTGAGGGATGACCCGTAGGAGCGACAAATCCGCTGCCAACACAAAGAGGCAAAAAAATATATAAAAAAAAAATCAAAAAGAGGAATGAGCGGGCGAGAGGGAGGGGGGGGGTGTAGAGAGAGAGAATTATATACATATATATATCAGAAAATCCTCCGCATATGTTTTGGGCCACGAAAAACTGAATCGTTTATTTCGTCTCTCGTATGTACATTATTAGTCACATGTTTCTTCCCAACGAGAGGATATACTCGATCTCGTTGCACTTTTCGACGCTTCCTCACTTCTTCCTTTTTTCTTTCTTTGCACTTTGAGATTTTCGGAGCAGATGGAGCTTAACTACATTGCAGATTAGTCATCGCGATATTTATATGTGTATTTTTCTTCTTCTTTTTTTAATCAACTATCGAGCGCTCGCGATTATCCCGTCATTTTTATTTTGTTTGTTTGTTTGTTTGTTTGTTCGTTCATTAATATACGATACTTGTGGAGAAAGAACAAGACATTTACGTTTTTTGTTTTTGTTTTTTTTTTTTTGAAAATGAATCCTGTCAATGTCACAAAAGAATTCTTGTGGTGAAAAAACGAGATATTTATGTTGTTTTTTTGAAAATCAATTCTCTCAATGTCACAAAATAAGATTTGTGAAGAAAAAATAATATATTTATGTTTTTTTTAAATCAATCATGTCAATGTCATAAAGTAATATTTGTGAATTATAACGAAAATATTTACATTTTTTGGGGGGCAAATTAATCCTCTCAATGTCACAAAACAATATTTGTGAAGAAAAATCAAGACAATTACGTTTTTTTTTTTAATCAATCCTGTCAATACCTCAAAACGATATTTATGAAGAAAACCAAGACAATTACGTTTTTTTAAAATCAATCCTGTCAATGTCACAAAACAATATTTGTGAAGAAAAACCAAGACAA
>JAPYZT010003922.1:0-11368 GCA_030522965.1 Tryphoninae sp. A BG-2022a | reverse complement strand
TATCAGTTATTAATAAATCTGTCGTCCATTCGATGCGCTTAATAAATATTCAATAATTATTTAATTAACTTCATATTTATCGAAAGATATTATTTCTGTTCAATTCCATTTTCTTGTCCATAATTGCCGCAAGCTTGGGCTTTCAACATCGACAATAGATGACTTGAAAATTTAAATAGGTGAACGAAGAAACTTCTCAGTTCTTTTCAAATAATGTTATAGCCATTCCAATCAATCCATTTTTGTTTTATTAAACTCAGCGAGTAATTTTTTATCAAATTCTTCTAATATTAAACATATTGAACTACAAGTCAAGAAAATTATAATAGTTTATCAGTTATGAATAAATCTGTCGTCCATTTGACACGCTTAATAAATATTGAATAATTATTAAAAATTTATATCATCATATATCACTATGAATCTATCAATAGTCGATCATCTCTACTCTCGGTGTCACGATGAACAGATATTTTTATAGACTCGCTGCCTTCGACGTACCTTGATATCCTTTCTTTTTCTTCTCTCATTCTTTCCTTAGTTATTTTCTCTCGCCTTTGGAAATTCCCTTTTTCCATCCCTCGAGGCCATTCGTCGAGGTAAACAAACTTTTCTCGATTCCTCCAGTTCGCCATTTTCCTCTACCGTTACCAAGGGGTTTGCCTCCGGACAGAGTCGCGAGTGACGCGCGATCGTTCCTTTCTCCAAGTTCTTCTCAAAGGGAGTGCAGCCGCGGAATTCTTGACTTACTGGATTTTATCAGGACGATGTGCGATACATAGTTATATGTATGTGTCACGTATATATATGTGTGTGCGTGTGTGTGTACGAACTGCATTCGTATGAATCTCCTTGCACGTATCCGGACCCTAGAGAGGGGAATAAGTTGCTCCCGACGAGCTCACCGGAAATAAGCAAGCCTGTTGGGGAATGTGTCGCGAGCATTCACCCTAACGTTTGCCTCGTGATAAGAATTTCAACGATCTCGATTGACAGGAATGGACGAAAGCTGTCGTCACAATTTTTAAATAATATATCTTTCTTTTTTTTAAATCCATTTTTTACATCGTAAACTTCTTATCCATTTTATTCCAGCGATTTACATCATTTTTTATCCTCATTTATTGTAATTTTGATTCTTATCTTTCTTTAATTTGAAGGGAATATTAAGGGCCAACAGCATTGTAAAAATTTCAAAAAATCGATTTTTTATTGGCTTATTTTTTTATTGGCTTTGAACCTTCTAAAATATGACGCAAAAATCTAATCCCTGAAAACAATTTGTTTCATGAAATTCCGAGCTCCTCTAGCGCTGCAGGCGTTAGTATCTCGTGTCTATCACACATTTCAAAACATCAAACGTATTTTTCTCAAAATATAATTTTTCAAAACAGCACACAGCATAATTGCAACAATTTTCAATCTGTTTATATGCAAATTTAACCACATTTTTGAAATAACATTGCACATTGAAGTATGCAGGGGATTATCGATTAGTTAATTTCTGTAAATTGAATAACTGGATTCAAACCCTCGCCAATTACACAAACACCAATATTTCTAAAATCCCTTACGTACTTCACTAGCTATACTCACGTAGATTACAGAGATTTTTGTTCATATTCAAATTTGCACCAGTTCTAGTGATTGGCACAAATTTAATGTGCTTTGGAAAAATTGCTGCAGAGCCGCCATTTTATAATATTTTCCTTCAAAAATTTTTAATAACATACTTAAATATATGATCAATAACTACCACAAGTATTATTTCTCTACCCCCTTTCCTTACACCCAAAAAAAATTGTCAAAAAAAGCTTGTTTAGGTCGCTACAGTTGTATTAGCGCTTATATTTGTATACATGAAATATTTTTATTGACAGAGCAATTTTGATTATTAGACAATAATTGCAAAATGTAGGTAAGTTTCTACCGGTTATAAATATTCTGCAAACCGAACCTGTCGCATACATTATAGTTATTCATGCGATAAAATTGGTCGTTCTACCACTTTACGAGGGAGATATTGTATCCGTGCACAAGATTTATGTCAGAGGTGCTACATTATTCCGTTGCGTGGTGCACGAGTCATTAAAATAATTCTCTTGGGTAGTGTCGCGTGGTGGAACACGTGGGGCCTCGGCTTCCTCTTTCCACACGGATGATCCGAATTACCTTCTGGGTACTTCGTTAAATCCTCACCGTGTATGCATCGAAGAAATTTATCAAGTTTTACTGATGAAACATTCTTGAGACATCATCGAGAATCAATCCGAAAAAAGCAAAATTTTTAAATAATTATTAATCGATTGATCAATCAAATGTCTCAAATCTTTTAATAGAAAATGAGAAACTCTCAGTTCAAATTTTCCCATTTACAATCGTAAATTTCTTCAAATTCTTCGTATCCTCGCATTCCACCATGGCTGAGTTAGTACGTCGCAAAAAATCTCTATTGCACATATTGGCTGTTGAATACCATTGGTGCAGCGGTAATTGGACAGAAGACTCTAGAGAGGTCGAGGTAACTAGAAAAAATCATCGATACGAAAGGCACGACATAGTCGATCAATACTATGCATCTAAAATAAAAATAAAGTCGTATATTTTTCTGTTGTATTGTGACACCGGTATATAACAGCAAACGTACTTGTCCCATAAAAGCAATAAAAATAAATTGCAATTTTTATGACTGAAGTATGACGTTGCAGAAAGAAAAAGTATTTCAAGTGGTTCGTGACATTTAACTCGTGTATTTTTCACTTTCCAATTACGGCTTAGCGCACGATGAGGAAGTCGGGCAAGCGAATGATTTGGTCGAAAATCCGACGTTGGAGTGTACTTTGGTAAAGACGGTCAATGAGCCTACTAATACTTATGTGTATATCTATATGTACAAGGTAGGTATTTGCAATACACCAAGGATGTCTATATATAATTCTTTACCACATAGTACACAGGAGCTCTACCGGACTCGCTCGAACTAACCCACAACGAAATGGGGAGGTTGGCAAGTTTCTTAAAGCTCTTGAGACCCCCTTCGAACCTTGGCCAGAGCCTTCGTTAGTCCTCAACTCGCTGGGGCATTCTTGGACGCATCCTTCTTATTTCATTCCTCTTCATCTACTTCACGATACTTTATTTTACCAGTAGAGACATTTGTAGAAGGAGCTAAACCGTTCACATGGATTTTGCGTCTTGTCACTGGCGTTGTAAGAACAATTTATTTTCACGAAGAAAATTTGTTTTATCTCGCGACAATCGGAAAATTTGGAGGTGTGCAGTAGGAAGAAAAATCTCACGTTATTATCGCGAAATTCACTATTGTTTACGAAGAAAGGCAACGTTGTTTTTTTTTTGTATTTTAGGAAAAGACTAGTTCTCGTTTTAACTCGAGATATAAGAAAAGTATCGTAAGAGCGTCGCGAGAAAAGTTCCAGTCGAACGGTTCGATTCGAACGAGAGCAGCGAGTACGAGACGAGAGTTCTCAAAAGTTTTGGCACGTTGAGCCGAAGTAAGTAGGTGCGACAGGGATTTGTCTGACGGGCTTTAGAACGAGCGGCTAGGCAAGCAAACCGAGATTCGCGTATATATATATGTGTGTGTGTGTGTGTGTGGCTTCTGTGAATTGTGAATTCCTCCGAATGGTCAGTGTCGAGATTACAGTGTTCGTACGAAGTAGTGAGAGCTCGTCGAAGATTCCAGAAACGTAGATGTAGCAAGATTCCAGGTCGTCTTTTTTTGAGCAATCGGCATTGCAAAGATTTTTTTATTTTTTTTTATTTTTGAGGGTAGGTGCATCGTCTTAGTTGTTTAGGTCTGTGAGAAGAAGAAGGATTGATTTAATATTGACGCTCTTCTTTTTTATTTACAGGATTCTGTTAATTTCTTTAAATGAGATTAGATGTGAGATTTGTTTTCTGAAATATTTATCAATTGTAATTATATTTTTATTCAAGCGAGATATTCACAATGTAGTAGTAGTAGTAGTAAGTCTCTAATCTTTCCAATGTTATACCCTTGTGGGTTTTTACATTCCTCCTTTCTTACAATCACCGCTAATCCTCACTTCCACCATCAACTACTCCGGTGGCCCTACAACTTTTTGGTTAGGTGGGTTTCGAACCACCGAGAGCACAGAATAAGCACATAGAAAAATTCCATTGGTGCCGACGGGGATTCGAACCTGGGACCCCCGAGTTGACAGCCGAGAACGCTAACCCTTGTGCCACTGCTTCTCTTATATTCGCAATGTATTAACCAAGTTGATGGAAAGAATGACGTTCATGTTCAAACCGTTATAGTCCTGAAAAGGGCGATTTTCAAAGTGTCGCCATGGCCACAAAAATTGAGCTATCCGGATAACCCTCGGCTGGTTATGGAAGGTGGGGCGAGGTCTTCCAAAAGTTATTCGTGTAATTTTCTGCCAGACGAACGAAAACGGAGGTACAGCGTGGCGAAAGGTCGATTTTTCGAAGTTTTGCGAATCTAGTTGAAGAACCTATGTCGCTCGCAAATTTTCCGTACAAGAAGAAAATCATGGTTTTGTTTCAGAATTTTCAGGTTTTATCGGCCTTAATTGGGTAAATCTTTATTCCGGGTTGTTTGCGTTTTTCTCCTACAATTTTTGAAATATCGCCGAAAATAACGTTATATTCGTCATCAGCGACATATTTCTGATTCCGTAATCACCTTACGAAGACTTTTTGATCGAAACAAAATTTTGACCCTTGGCCGACCGTTAGTCGACATTTGTCATTTACTTTCGGGACTTTAGGGGTCCAGGGGGAGTCAACAATTTTTCTGCTCCAAACAGACTTTGTAGCATGAGTTTGAAATCGGAAATTTCCCGTGTAACACGAATATGATGAAATATAGGCGTTTTGGAGCAAACAAATTTTTGACCTCATCACCGAGGCGTTGTTTTATGTCTTATGAATCCCAAAAATCGCGATTTTCAAAGGATCGCCACGGCTACAAAAAATGAGCTATCCGGATGATTCTGGGCTGCTACTCGAGTCCTCGGCGAACTCTTCAAAAAGTTATTCGTGAAATTTTCTGTCGGCCGAACGAGAACGGAAATACAGCATCCCAAAAAGTTGATTTTTCGAGGTTTCGCGAATCCATCAATATTACGATATACTGTATTCTGGTGAATTTTAATCCTTTCTCAGACTCTAAGATCCTATATCGCTCACAAATTTCCCGTACACCAAGAAAATCATGGTTTCGTTTTAGATCGTCCTTGCGAGATTGGGAGGGAACGACGATCGGAGAGAAATGGATGGTGCAAGTTCGCCGGAAATGATTTATACGACTAACATTCTTGTTCCGAACAGAAGGTGCGCTCTTCGGGATAGGAACGGCGAAACGTGCACTTTCACGCGGCTTACAAGTGAATCTACATTAAATATCTGAGCATCGGATGGAAGTACGACTAGCGTGAAATGTACGAAGGTATATTCGTCGTAGTTTACAACTGAGCTTCGCCTCTTACGAGCGAATCGAAGAAAGGATACGCACATACACACGTAGAGAGGCTATGGTACCTCAGGATATCTCGTGAAAGGTCGTCCGTTGGTAACCAGCAGTGATGCGGTATGAGACAAGTGCAACTGGGTGGAAATCCGATGTAGAGGCGTCTCGGAAACCGTCGGCTTTTGGCCAACATGCAAATCCTTGGAAGAGCAGTGACAGTCAAGCGAATGTAAGGAGAGGGAGAGAGAGAAAGAGCGAGAGAGAGAGAGAGAGAGACAGAGACAGAGAGAGAGTGTAGAAACGCTTGAGTTTATCCATATTAATGCTTCCAATTAAGCTTTAGGGATCCGTGTTTCCTCCCTCTCGTCGCTTCTCTCAGCTTCCTTCAACTTCTCGTCTCTAGGAGAGACACCCCTATCGCCTTGCTTTCCCGTCTTCGGGAACAGACGTCGAATATACGTGGAGTATTATCTTTGCATGTATTTCCAGATATTTGCGTCTGTGTACTCAATATTAGGTAGTCGAAGCTATCTATACATATTTATGGATCAAGTCGTACGTATAAATGGTTGAGGATGTTCGAGATGGCAAAGGATAGTTTCTCTCTCTTATCATAGGAAGCGAACCACATTTGGTCGGCTTTTGAAAATTTCGGACCGTAAGACGCGACTATATATATATATTGTATAATATTTGGCAACGCGTCGTTCTACATTCTATCTCAATAATCGAGCACACCACCGTAATATAAGATTACAATGGAAGGATAGCCTCGTCGATTAGGATTGTGTTACCACGTTGAACCTCGTTTTAATACGGTAAATACGGAACTTGGCAATTTGGAAACCGTGAGAGTTTCGGCCGGTTTAACAAGGGATGCGGACAATGCATAAGGGAGCCTGCCCGCGAAATAACACAGAGAATACCGCATAATGCGTTTAGGCACGTGTGCTCCGAGGTAACCTCATACATTATTGATCTACCTGTAAACGGTGTACTGGTTAATTATTTGATCGCAGCGATGTAGCTTAAGTAGACACTTTGAGCGGTACTCTGGGAGGTCAACAATGGTGTTTGGTGAACCTTCGACTTGAAAAATTAAGTCTTCCACCGTGTCTCGTTATTGGATATTTTTTTATTCTCACGGTCTAACTCCAAGGTAACAAGTTTAATTCGTTCCAGGCTCGGAGAAGATGGAGAGTTTATTAACAAAAAAAGTCACGATCCATCGATAAGAGATGATACTTGATGGAACCGGATATCATCCCTTCTTTCCTCTGCTGTGTATGTCGACGATGTCCTGAAAGGTGCACTTCTTTGTCTCGGGCAGCATGAAGTAGAGAATGATCATACCGACGATGAGGTAACCGGCGAACATAAAGAACATCACACCGAGGCCGACGTTGTCCTGAAGTACTTGGAACATTTTCATCGTGGCCAAGGCGATTACCGCCAGGACAACCGTGATCAACATAGCAGCTTTAGCCTTGATCCCAGCAGGGAAATATTCGGAAAGTATGACCGGTGGTAGACTGTGCGGACCGCACCAATGACTTATCATGTAGCCCATGACCATCACGAGGGGGAACATGGTATACTTCGATACGTCGTATTGTAATTCCTTGAGGCTGTAATAAGTTCCATTGCCCAGCATGCATATCGCCATGATTCCAATACCGATCAAAAAGAGTGGTCGACGTCCAAGCGCGTCGACGGCAAATACTCCAACGAAACTGGCTGTCATACAGCACACTCCCATTATTATTACCACTGTGTCGACAGAACCCGTGTAACCGGACTCATCGAAAATTTCGTAGGCGTAGGAGGAAACTGCCAGGGAACCTCCAAGTACTGGCACTCCAACAACCAGTATGAGAATTATGAAAGCTCGTCGGTTGCCACGGCCTGCGAAAATGTTGAAGAGTGATGTATTTTCAGTTTTCATGCCCTCCACGTATTCTTTCATGCTCGCTATCTCCTCGGATACGTCCGATTTTCCTCGTAACCAGATCAGGGTCGCGGTCGCTCTCTCGGTGTCGTCTGCGAAAATGCGTTTTGGAACTTTGATTTATCTTTACGATTGAAAGGAATAAGTAGCGTTTAGCGATGAACATTATTCGAATCGTCGAATTGATAAACGTCCCTATACAATAATCAGAGTGAATTAGCCCCATACGAACGTAAACAACTTTCTTAAATTCGCGGCAACGTCGCGAGAAAATGTTATGACTATAAAATGTTTAACCCTTTGAGACTTGAGTACTTTCAAGCTTATCTGGTCCGCAGACGCATAAGCTGACGCATATACGCGTCCTTAGGGCTCAAAGGGTTAATTCGACAATTGTATAATTTCATAGTAAAAACGATAATACTGAAAAAATTGTCAATCATAGGTTAACTGCTGTCTTGAATAATTCTTCGTTCGAACAATGTTCATGTTTTAGGGGTGGCCGAAAAGTAATTGTGTTTCTGATACATGGAGACGGAAGGTCTATCCCTTGTAAAAAACACAATTATTTTTTGGTCAAGGTTAATATTTCATCATGGTCATTCTTTCACGACTGACCCTTTATCAAATAGTAATAGGGCGATTCTGGAATGAAGAACCACACCAACATAAGGATGGTAGTGACAGTGGAGCAAGTTATGTGAAGCCACAGCATATCGACGTAAGCACCGACGATGATTATAAACAGGTTTCCAGCACTGGCGCCTATCGCTGTAAGGACTCCCATGGAACCGCGTATGTTGTTATCCGCTATCTCTCCAATGTACAAAGGTGTTACAGAACGCGCGGCGCCACAACCAGCACCGCCGAGTATTCTACCAATGATAAAACACGTGTAATCCATTCGTATGCTCATTATGACGTACGACGCTATCATCGGTATTACGCTCATTATCATCGTGAACTTTCGTCCAACTTTGTCGACGATTAGCCACATTAATATAGGTCCTATCATAAAACCAAGTTCCGCTATGCTCAGCACCCAACCAATTTCGCCATTCGTTAACTGAAACGGTGAGTCAGGATCTGTGAGTCTCGGTAGTATCGGTGTTGCCCAGCCAAGTACGGTACCGCCCACGAAAACCGCCACGGTTGCTGATTATCGCCAGTTTTTCATAAAACATTATAAAACCAATTTCATCAAGATTATTAATCATTCTTATCTATTGATGATTTACTTTCTTTGGTTCTTGAGTGCAAAATTTAAACAAACAGCAGGTAAACTTTTTACTTTCGTTTGACATTTATTGCAAAGTTATTGTCGACTTTCACAATATTTGATCAATTATTTTTAATTCAATAATTCTTTTTATTTCTCTTGGGATTTGACAATTTTGACTCGAACATGAAATTGCTTTGAATAGAAAAAGAAACATTGACAACAATTTTTTAATCTTATGTTTCATAACATAAAAACGTACATACCTCCCGTACATGCCAGCCATTGGGCCCGAATACCTTTCATTTTTGGAATTTTCGTTATCGAATTTCAAGGTTACATTCCCATTTCACGTTTTTATTTGGATTGAATACCTCGTCCTAAAGTCCCGAACAAACTATTCATACGAAGTATCTGTGATCGACTGGGACAATTTTTCGACACGATAGACACCATGACGGCTAAAACCTTATCGACTAATTACTCATTATATGATAATTTTTCTTTTAGCGCTATCTTTCAACTCGCGATAGTAACCTACATTTTGCAACCATTGTTTTCTTTTTCCAAGGTTACTTTTAAACGAAACTAAATTCATTTCATTCGAAGGAAACCCGTTTTGATAAAATAATTTTTTTTCCATTCTTGACGAAAATAATTTTTAATTACATTCTAAACGAGTTTAATCAATTTTTTAATTGGAATTAAAAAAAGAAGTTTATGTACTTTCTCAGAGGGCACAGTTGCGTTATTGGAATTATCACATTAGCTCGTATCAGAATTTGCTTTAGACACGACTGCTTTGCTCCATAATAACCACGATTTAACCGGGATCGTTCCAATGTCGAGGTGAAACTACCCCCTTCCTCACTTTCCCCCTGTTAACCGGGCAGTGGTGAAAATGTGGTTTGTTTCGCAATACCGCACTCTCCGAATCACCAATTCCATTCCGAGGATTAAGGGCTCCCGATTCGTACTATATTGAGTTCGCACCAATGTGTCGCGAGTAACACGAGCACACTATTGCGCCACAGGGTACGTTTCCAACATTTGAACAAAATCGACTTTCCACTACCTCTCTACAAAATTATTTTCTTTTTCCTACAACAAATTCACTAAATCGTTGCAAATCCGCAACGCCTTAAAACTTCTAAATTTTGGAAATTAGTCTGGAACGAACTTTCTAATATTTTTCGGTACGATCAAAATTTTGTAAGCAAAAGATTGAAATTGCAAATATTCGTACGGATTTTTTTTCATAGGCAAGGAACGTCTGAGAACGCTCCAAAGGGTTATTGGTAAACACTTTGAGGTCTTTCAAAAAAAAAAATCCCTGAGCCCTATATCTCGTCACGCGAGCCCTTTTGACTCCGCTATTAAACGTTTCGCGAGGAGAAAAAAAGCGAGCGAGTGACGAAGAAAAGAGTAGATGGAAGAGCCGTTTGTGTATGCCTCGCGGTACAAACGAAAACGCGCTTTGAATATATCTCTCTCTTTCACGGATCCTCGAGAAGATCCATTCGCTTCCTCTCGCCGGTCCCGGAGCGGAGAAGCACAGCCCGCGTTCTCGCGCTCGCTGGCTCGGAATCCAATAAATTTTTTCGGGGTTCAATCTCTCCTCTCTCTGGCACACGAGGACGGCAATGAACATTTTTCTTTTCTCTTCTTCTTTTTTGTTTTCTCTTTTCTTTCGTCTTTTTCCTTTTTTTATTATTCGCTTTTCCAGACGGACAATAAAAGCGCGATTCTCTCTGGTTCTTCCGGCCGTAATTCTGACTGAAAGTACTGTTTATGGAAGGAATCGAAAAAGTGGGGATGAACATTTCTTTTTTCATCCTTTACCTTTGGCCTTTTGTAAATAAATTAGTGAAAAAGGGGACGCGAGAGATGGAAGAAGGGTTTAAAATTATCTACGAAAAATACGGTAGACTTCTCTCTTCGAAAGTGGCAAAAGGGATTTTTCCTTTGATTCTGACTTTCATTAACCGACTTCATTACCTGCAATTTCCACTTGACCGTCTTTTTATTTTCTCTCTCTGTTCGGCTTCGGTTTCCTCTCTGGATCTCTCGCGCGTCACATGGGCGTTTGCAACCAACGATCTCTATATCCATGAATGCAATTTCGACGCTAATTATCGTTGCATTATCGGACAATGATACTGCATCAGTTGCATTAGCACGTTTTAATCGAGAACTGTGATGGGAAATTGCGTACGAATTTATTAACGTTTTACGATTAATATTTAAGAACTTCATGAAGGTGATACGAAGTTTAGGTGTGAAATCTTGATAAATAATTAAATAACCTTTTTATTATTTATTTATTTATTTCTCGAAGTCGCTACGGGTCTTTTGTGCGGATTGATCATAGTGCTTCTTTTCCAGTGAAATCCACATCGGAACAGAACTTTAACATTGTCTCGGTGGAAAATGTAATTGGATCTTTATGGAATCGACCAAAAATGAAACTAATACAGTATGTATAAACAAAACGTCATTTTTGTTTATTTGATCCAACCCCGCAGATCCCCGGCGGGTCAAATACACCCCGCGGGCCAGGGACCATATTACGGTTCTCGAATCGAGTGAAAATGACAAAAGTGAGAAGCTCACCCTATTACGGTGAATCCCGTGCAGAAATTTCGTCAGGGATCCAGTTAGATTCGCGCTAGTATCCGTACCTTCCAATCGGGATCCAGTCCGATATCGGACTGGATTCCAGTCA
>JAPYZT010003921.1:0-11772 GCA_030522965.1 Tryphoninae sp. A BG-2022a | reverse complement strand
TCGCGGACCTCTCCGTATCCCTTCCGCTCATCTTTTCGATACTTAACGGCCAGGGATTTGTCAACTCAAGGGCCAATACAAATGTATGATTGATTTGAGCCTTGTCAACGCGCCATCTCCGTGTCGGCAATTTCGGTCGCGCGAATTTGGGCGGCAATTATTTGACTGACGACGGCGAGAGTTCTTCATGTTTTCCTATCACAACATATACATGTTTATTTACGTATCAGTATATGCGTCATTCAAGAAGGATACACCATCGTTTCTCCAAATGACTCGAGTCTCTAAACCGCAACTGTAAATCCATTGTTATTCTCCAACTATTCTCACGGAGAGATTTTTCTTCGCTATAACCGTTTCGATGTACCAAATTGAGTTAGTTTAGTTTTGTTCTCGGTTACATCACTAGGCTAAATAGTCATCTAAGTCGTGCACACTCGAATTATTTCTCCCTCTCTCCCTCTATCTCTAGCTCTCTCTCTCGCTCTATCTCTAGCTCCCTCTCATTTTCAACACCCATATTCCTGGCGTATGTATACAAGAAGGAGATATCCTTGAGGACGATCTTCTCTCGACTGCCAGAATCAGGTGGCGTTGTGTCCCCCCGGCTTGCGATCTCACACGTGTCTGCTACCGCTGTCGCTGTAGCTGCTGCTACTGTTGTTACTACTTGCGAGTGTATCGAGTGTACGTTCCTGCTACGGACATAATTTACAACGAGACCCCTTGCCTAATACCGTTGCCGAACCCTCGTGTGTGAGTGACGTTCAAATACCTCCCATCCACCCTTAGGACCCAGCCTTTGGCACGAGGAACGGGTACGACGTTGGCACAGTTGGCACAGGTTGAAGGAACTGGTATTACCAACACGATGGAGATACCTACTCGAGTAAACGACGTTATTCAATGGTTATACGAAAGCTTCCTAGACGAAGTGTATGAATTCGAGACGCATGGAAGGTCCAAAGTGATCGGTGGAAATGAAGAGGGTAAAACGTGGCTGGGGGTAGGAGAAGCAGGGGGGGGGTGAACTTGAGCTGCTGAGATGTTGTAAATACACAAGGGCTGTGACAAGGATCGACCGAGACAGTGATGAAGTTCGCAACATAAATATGCATATTTGCATCGGAAATGTTATATTACATTGCGTGAGTGTGTATGTTTGTGCTTCGTTTCATCACCCTTTTTCAAAGTTACATGTGCATATTTATGTAATGGATATACATAGCTATATATACGCAGCGTGTAGACCCGGGGTATGCCATTTATATAGATGATACACAAGGGCGGGAAGTTTGAGAGGGGGACGTGCCAGCTCGTGCTCTTGTTGTTGCCGTTGAGACACAATTTCCTTTCATTTCCTCTAGCGTTTTCCTCGAATTTTTGCATATACGCAAGAGAACTCGTACAGGGATCGTATAACGTCGTGTAGTATAACGTACCAAAGCGTTTCTCTCCTTCATTCTCCTTCTCTCTTTATCTCACTCTTTCTGTCCCTTACGTATGCCTGTGTAGATTTTCGCGTGCATTCCTCTGTTTACGTCTTCGTGTGCTTTTAACGTTCCTGTATCCCAATTTAAAATCCATTCTGGCTGCGAGCTATTACCCCATCCACTGCTATCCTATCTCTCTTTCTCTCCCTCTGTCTGTCTCCCTCTCTCTCTCTCTCTCTCTCTCTCTCTCTCTCTCTTTCTCTCTACCCCTTAACTTACCACTAGACGTTTTTTGCCTCTTTGTCCTGGCACTTGTAACTCCTTTGTGTGCGCGCGTATGCGCGTCTCGCCAACAAACCAGTGACGTTCCAAAAAATCGTTTTCCGCACACCTAACTACGACTCTAGAATTTTACTCTCTCGCTTTCTCCGTATCTGTCTCTTTCTTTCTTTCTCTCCGTCTGTTTTGCTCCCATTCGTCAGCGAGGCCGTTAATACAAGGGCCAGTGCGGGACCGCAACGATTCTCACCTGAGGGCCAACCACCGCAGTGCACACAGAGTTAGTCGTAAATCAATCAAGAGAGTAGAACCGCGGTTATCGTGGTCTCAGTTACGACGTATATACGTATACGTGCCTGTATAGCTATGGCCATGTATCTATATATACGTATTATTTATATATATAAACATACATATATATATATATATATCTATATATATACGTGCGTCAGTGGTGGATACTAAAGGTGGCCGTTACGTATCGCAGTAACGATAGGTGAGTGAGACTTTACTCGCAGGTTGAGCGAGCAAGATAGTGAGATAAAGTATATATATATATATATATATGAGAAAGAGAGTAAGATGGCCACGCAGGAGCAGCTACACCCGTGTGCAACGTGATTTATACGACGAGCAATACCAAGTTTGCTACGACCCTTGGATATGTACGCGTGCGTACACACACATACACACATACGGAATGCCATATAATACCGATACACAGCGAGACGAGAGAAACCTGGCCAACGAGAATCTAAGAGTTTTCACAACCCTCTCGCCTACTTTTTTTCCTCGGAACGCATTAACCATTCTCGATCCTACCCACCCCCCTCCCCCCTCTTCGTAGTTACACGGATACAATTTATCCGAGAACGTTGCGAGGTAGAAATAAATCGGTATAACGAGGGGTGACTGACTTATAGCAAAATCTAGTTTCTGCACTTCTCCCATGTCGAAGATGCCTGCATCGAAAACTTCGTTTTTACAGCTTTTTTTCTCATACTACCTTTCTTTTTTTGTTTCTCCTTATCCGTCCGCCTTTCGACCGTCTTCGCTCTTCGCGGCTTGCCTCCAGGAAGGCTCCGGTTAAGCGTACAGATGTGAAAGAACTTGTGATCGAAGAGAGCGAGATGGGTGACGCGGGGGGATGTGGAACGGGGCAAGTTGTAGGAAGAAAGTTTGGACGAGCTCTACGGTATAGGATGAACGAAGGGGGATAAATGGGAAACGAACGGCGAGTGATGTAAGAAAGTTGACAGCAGCTTATCACTTTTCAATCTGTTTCTGATTCGTTCGATATATCTTCCTTGAACGGTGAGTGGAGGAGGTGGGTTCTTCCCTCCACAGCGATTTATGCGAATATATGCGCGCATGCTTCTTTTTTTTTGTTGGTATATATGTATGTGTACATATGTAAATGTATTTATTATGTACATGCTAATATATATAGAAATTATATAGGGGGCGGCTGGGAGGGAGGGGGAGCGTATAATGGGCGGTATCACGCGCGCGGTTGACGAGAGTTAACAGGGGTGGCCGATTCAATTGTGAATTAAATGAAACGAGTTTTCGGGGCTACCGGCAATTTGTTTTCAACATACTATCAAACTCGGTGCCGGAGGGTAGCGTTTCGAGCGTTCCTGTACTGATAGTTTTCCGGATATATAGCGCGGTTGGCGCTGGAGCGTAGATACTTTGTGCTTGTGCGCTTCAGGTCAGTAGTTTCAGGGTTTCCAAAACTCTCTCTCTCTCTCTCTCGCTCTTGCTCTCTCCCGCTCGCGCTCCCACGCCTCTTCCTTTCCCTTCGTACTGTACTACTAGAGAACACATTTTTCGAATACCAAGCATTCCGAGTTCGGACGGTAAACTACGATAGTGCCCAAAGTTCGTTCCAATTTGTCACCGTGCTCAACGGAAAATTCGAGCGGACGGACACGCAACGACGGTTTTTCATTAAATTATTATTATTTTTTTTTCCTTTTCTAAGCGAACAAAAGACAAAAGGGAGGGAAGTGCACGGGGAATTTGATTGGAGAGCGACGGTGGTGACACGCGAAAAATCGAATCTATCAACTATCAACGAAGTGGACAAACTAAATTTGACTTCGATCGACAGAGTTTCAGAGTGGAGAATAGTACTGCTGAAATTGATGGTTTCAAAGTTACATCGTAGATGGGAGTGCAATAAAAATAATACCTACGCGTGTACAAATATCCTCGAGTCGTAAATCATATTTGATTTAAGTATTATAACTCTAATCCTTTCTTTGATCAACAATTTGTTGAATTTTCGTTAATCTCGTAATACCGATTAATCAATTTCATTTCGTATTTTGTTTCTTTTTTTTTTTAATGATACATTCACCGTGCGTATGAGAAATTCCATTCTCTCGTTCATGCGGTCTCGTAAATTTGGCTCTTGGGTTAAAACGTAAGCCGAGTATATAAATAGCATTGTAATTTCGGCAAAACCTTAACAAAGAGGGAGCCCAGAGAGAGAGAGAGAGACAGACAGACAGACAAACAGACAGACAGAGAGACAGAGAGAAAGAAAGAGAGAGGGAGAGAGAGAGAAAGATGGAAGGGGGGGGGGCAGAGATATAGTAACGGCGTAACGGGCTACCGTGAGGAAGAGGGAGAGAAGCAAATTTGTGAGCAGGTGAATGATGTTGGCAATCCACTTATCTCGATGCAAGACAATTGCGGAGATTCTTCTCCGTGTATCTCTTCCCCCATCTCTTTGGCTCTATCTGGCTTTCGCTTTATCTCGATATATATACATACATATATATATATATATATATATATATATATACTTATCGAGATAACACAAACGCACTACCGCGCGCACACACACATACACTTATATACATTTATACGAGATAATGGAATTAAACAAACATCAGTGACTAACATAGTTCGTTAACCCCATTAATCACGCTCTTACTGGTGTAATGAACATTTAGTCGGTCGACTCACCATCGCTTTCGAATCTTTCCGCCAATTGTAAATTATCTCGCTCATCGGAATCAGATTATTCCTGATTATCTAATTGAATCAATATAATCGCGCATGTCAACACCTCGTATGGCAGCCTACGCAATTGACGATGTTAATTCACACGCTTGAACGGTTATATAAATGTATGTATTATATGGAAGAACATACATCAATGATGATGCACATCGAATTGTTCTATTTTACATAGACCAAAATCAAATTTCTCGATGATTGTTCGAGTAAATGGATGTGTCGATGAGAAGGAGGGAAGAAGTGAGACAGAGAGAGGGGCTAGTGAAAGAGAGAGAAGGGGGGGTGGGGTCAGGAATTGTACCGTTATGAATAATCACGCTGGTATATAATGGACTTAGTGACGAATTGCACGCTAATTTAGCCAGAGCGGAATGAGCCAGCAATCTCGTGCCAATTATTCCGTAGATATATACATACGTACATGTGGGAAAATCCATGCTAACACGATCAGAAATATTACGAATAATCCATTGCGAATAGAGCAACGTTAATTGACATTAAACAAAAAATTAGGATATATTTATTTTGATCCTCTCGTTTTCTTCGTAAACAATGAGTTTCAATGAATTCGACGTGTTTTTGATAATTTAATCGCAATACAATACGTCGCATTTTGAAGCAAACAAAGATTTTGCAAAACCATTTAAATTGAGTATTTTCGCGTCGATATTTTACAACAAACGTGCTTTTCGTTCCCAAACCGAATTTGTTTACGTCGGTCGAGTTGGCACGAAAAGCCTCGCAATTTTGGTCTCAGTATGAACGAAAACGAAGATATACAGAGCTAGAGAAACGTGTCAAACGTCATATATTATATATTTATGTATATACGTACGTTACGGTAAAAGCCCGTGGCATCGGACCATTGCGCATGAATTATCATTCGCTTGTTTTTACATTCAACTTCAACGTATCCTCCGTGCACCATTTATTTCCGTTTCGTTAATGAATCGGGCGCAACTAGCGCGAGAATCCGGATGGTTCAACAGCAGTGATGAGGTCGTGGAATGGCAATGGCGGTGCGGACGAATGAGGGGAGGTGGAAAAGGTACCGATGGCACGGAGAATAGCATCGGGTGCTCTCCCTCCCTCTCTCGCCCTCTGGTATTCTACAGTAAATAGGAAAATAGAATGAACGAGAGCGGGTGTTGGTTTGGGCGTGAAACAGTGTGTGACAGTGAAAGAGAAATACAGAGAGAGGGAGAGAGAGAGAGAAAGAGAGAGAGCGAGAGAGAGAGAGAAAGAGAGAGAGAGAGAGAGAGAGAGAGAGAGGGAGCATTTACTCTCGGGGCAAGTCTGTTGAAAACGCGTACGTTTATGGGCGAACTTCTGCTTCTCTCGCCGAGTACCTCGTACAAAGCGCGCAACGTACCTCCATGCAAACACACGCATTCATAGACACACATTCACACGCACACCCATACACATCCCCATAAAATGTACATAGTATAAGAGACAACGAGTCTCGGTGCGTTGTATGACACGTCGAACGGAGCAAGCACGGAAACTCTGTTTTCTCGTTGTGCTTTCCGTCCTCTTTCATCACAACGTAGAACTTTACTTTCTCTTCTAGCCCGTACCTGTTGTATGTATGTATGTGTGTGTGTGTGTGTGTGTGTGTGTTTAACTCTACTCTATGCCCTGTGGCCTCTGGCCCGGGCTGCCTCTTTGCTATGTCATTTATCTATGTATGTGGGTGTGGGCCCAACCCCCCCCCCCTTCTATTATTCTACTCAAATCTTGCAAGCCGGAACATAGCCAAAAATAACGGCTCGTCGCGGCATGACCGCGACAACGGTCGGGTGTAACTTTAAGTACCGTCGTCGGTATTATTGTCCAGGCCACTAACTATATACGTAAATGTTCTCTTCCATATGATATATATATGTGCGTGTGTGTGCGCACGCGCACGCAGGTGTGTGAGTATGTCTGCAATTTCTCTAACCATACTGGTTTATACATATATGCATGTATATGCGTTCTCTTGTTCGTCTTCTCGTATGTTGCCAACCATGGGTGTATCGTGTACCAAAAGCTCGATACGCATATATATACGTATGTGTAGATATAGATGTAGATATAGATATATGTTGGTGTGCGTGTACATATTTATACTTTCATGCATACGATCGCGCGAGAGTGCCTTCAATATCAATAACACACGAATAGTGGCACGTCATAGTTGTGAGAACATGAGAGAAGTTGTTCCGTTCTGTGTACACGTTGATTTTGCCGGGTCTTTTGTCGGATATCAATGGTTGCTCTACATATCAACCGACACTTTTGTCACGGGTGCACGACGCTAAATCGATACTCGAAATTGTGGCGATTTTTTTTTATCATTCTTAACCCCCTCGCTTCGATGAGAAAAAGATCGTTACATTTTTGCTTGGGTTTGAATAATCGATTTGTATGAGTTTTATTGTGGGAGGAATGATTTTTTAATCGAGTAGGAGCGAGAATTTCTAGGATCTTCATAAATAGCCCTTGAGTTTCGATTACTACGTGATTTTTTGACGAGACTGTATATAGCGAGTGGACGAAGAGCTAACTGGCGTTATTTTTCCCGAACGCGCGGTTTTACGTGTGTAATCGACAAGATACGGATAGAATTAGAATGAATCGAGGCGTAAAATTCTTTTATCCCGAATGATCTCTGACAAAGCTAATTTCGCGTCTGGCAATCAACGAGGAGAGAGATAAGAAAGGGTGAGATAGAAAGAGAGAGAGAGAGAGAGAGAGAGAGAGAGAGAGAGAGAAAAGTCGAGCGAATATGAGAAAATCGATCATCGTTAGGAGATTATTACAGAAAGCTTCGATGTTCCTGAAAGCTTTTAACAAGCTATCCCAGCTCGCTGTCTCTCTTTTAAAGAACACCGATTTTCCACGAAGACAACGGAAAACGGGGAACAAATGATTTCAGGGTAACCTCCCCTGCTTCGGGTCGAGGAGCCCGCGAAATTTCAAAAGTCGGTGATATTATCGATAAGAAGACCAATAGTTTCTCGAATGCGGAATCGAAGATGGAGAGACGGCTGACGTGCACGAGGATCATCGCGAGTCTGAAAAGTCGAAGAGACGAAGGTGAACGATTGAGAAAGAGACGGAGGAAGAAAGATAAAGAGTAGGGAAATTTATTGGCGAGGAAGGAAGCAAGAGATGGAGGGTGAAATAGAGAGAGGGAGAGGGAGAGGGAGAGAGAGAGAGAGAGAGAGAGGATGAGAACAAGCAGTTATACGAAGCTTTGAGAATTTTATCGATTAGTTCTCTCTTCGTCTCTCCCGGCTTGGCAGACGGAAGAAATGCGGGAATGTCACGTCGAACCATCTCGTTCTTTCGTTCTTGTTCGTACGAGGCTGACTGGCTCTTGAAATTCTCGATCGGCTTCGTAGAGATCATGAGTAAGCGAAGAAGAGAGAGATACAGAGAGAAAGAGAGAAAGAGAGAGAGAGAGAGCACGTGGTGTGGAGAGCGCGCGCGCGCGTTTCACTGGGGATAAGAATAATGACGCAAAATCGAGTTTCACCCCCAGTGTGAGGTAACGGCAGTAGCAAGAGAAATTGTGAATGGAAATGCACAAGTGAGCCGGGAATGTCGAGAAACGGGTGGAAAGCAAGAAATGCTGGATCTGAGAAAGCTGAGCGGTCACGTGAAAACCCTGTTGGAATTGCAGACGCGAAGATCGAAGGTGAACGTTCTCTCTCTCTCTCTCTCTCTCATATTTTTTCTCATCCTATATATCGCCGACGGATTACCGTACAGATGAAAAAGTTGAGGGCAATGACGCCTCATTCGTCGGGCTATTAATTCGCACCGCTCCCACGAGAACGATTATTTATCGTTCTCGAATAAAGTATATATATATATACACACGATATATATACACGAAGGGGAAGTGAAAATAGGGGTTTCTCGGTCTTAGGGACACATGGGAAAAAGCTTTTCCTGAAGAAAGAGCCGAAGGGGAGAAGTACAGAAGGCCCATTGTTGCGTCAATGAATGAACTAAATAAACTGTAATGAATGAAAAAAGTACGTGCCCTATAGGCACTAAGATGGATTTTTGAAAGGGAGAAAGTAATATAAATCCACCCTATGAGTCAAGGGGTTGAAGTATGTGGAAGAATTATCGAGAGAAAGACAAGAAATGAGCTTTTTTGAATCCTCCCTCTTTATGAGCAGAATTTATCCTTAAATTAAGCTTCCGACGATTCATGACACTTACACAAAATTCTTAATTTTTCAAAATAATGGGCTGTTTTGCCTCGTTTATTCTTATCTATACAACATGATGTATATACATCACATTCAGCCACCGTCAAGCTTCTATACAAACGTCCAAACGACCCTCTCCACCATTCATTTGTTGGAAAGTTATTTCCGCAAACAAATGCGTAGCAATAACATTGTTTCGCGTTTTCTTTCTCCTCTCCGACGTTTTATAGTATCGCGGTGAATCATATTTTTCTTTTGCGTTTTTTTTTCCTTCTTTGCTTCCTTTCGTTCCCCATTTATAACGCTCGATTCGTCTTCCTCCCTTAATTTCTCGACGTCATGGACTGTATTGCCCGAGGCTACATTCGCATAAGTACGTACAATTTGTGAAATTTCTTTTGTCATTTGAGATGTCGGGGACGTGCTATGATTATTTATTCACTGGAGTGAATAATTTTATTTTTCAAAGTATTTTATATATATATATATATATATATATATATATATACACACATACGTATATACGAATATTACAAGGCTCATAAATGTCGTATTCTTTTTCCTACTCGAGTCATCCTGAAATTTATAACTTCATTCATAATATAAATAATAACGATTGGCCGTACGCTGAAGAATTCATTGTTGCGAAACAAAAATATCGAGAAACAAATGCCAAGGAATAAGTTCTCGTAGTTTATCGTATATATAGTTAAATATGGTTTTTGGAGAACGCTGAGCATTTTTACCGAGTTATTTTAACCGTATATCGTGAGAGAGACCTGAAAGAAAAAAGTAGAGAAACAGAGAGAGAGAGACACACACACAAAGACACACAAAGACACAGAGGGGGGGGGGAGAGGGAGAGAGAGAGAGAGAGAGCATGGACGTAAAATGGAAAAAAGGTGGAAAACAGACAAGAAAAGAAGCCGGGTGGGGGGAAAACTAGGAGTAGCGCGCGTTCCACACGCAAACTCGCGCGCGAGCTTCGCATCGCATAGTGGCGTGACTGACGTCGCGCATCTCGGTATACCTACGAGAAAAATCCAGTTGCATACATCAGTACCCCTAGGGGGGCGGAGGGGGGGGCTTTAAGACACGAGCAAACATGCGCACGCATATACCGTCGGAGAATCCAGAAATAGCGCCGAGTGGACGAGAGACGCGGGGTAAAGTAATGTCGAGAAAATGCAACGGTTCGAGGAAGCGGGCTAATGCTTTTACGATTTTACTTCGCAAAGGCTTGAAACTGTTGTACCACCTATTATACGAGATATACGTTTCGTGTATACGTCGAGCGTGCATGCGAAAGAAAAGTGATACGGAGATATGTATAAAAGCGTAGAAATATTGCACTTTACAGAGCGCGTACTCGTATACGCAAATGGGACCGTGCGTACACGTAATCACGCGTTATAGCACAAACGTGCCCCGAGATACAGCCGGTACTCGAGAAACTTTGCGATTCACCCTTATTCAGGGAGAAATCCAACGAGAGAGAAACAGAAACGGGTTAAAACGGAGAATCGAGGAAATCTAATCGCCGAGACTTTGGGAACGAGGTTTTGTCTCCAGCCGAGGGGTAATGGCGGTCGAGCCTAAATCAGAGATATCAACCCTCATTGGGGGTAAACGCGTATTTGAGAATAATTTCGGAGTAATTTGTTGAATGGATAGATTCATTATACAAAAAAAATGTCGTACTGTGTTTTTTGAAAATTGGAATAAAATAATTCGACTCAAAATTATACTAGTATTTAGTTAGTCGCTTTTTATTCAATATCGATCTTTCTAAATCTGAATTAGTGAAAAATTGACAAATTCAATTAGTAAATTCATGTTCTACTGGTGAGATAGTGATAAACGCACCTGTTCACTGATAGAATAGGAAATAAATAGTAAATTAGGGTTACTACAGCAAATTAGTAATACGATTAACTATTAATTAGTGAATATAGTTTGCTAATTCAATAATGATATTACACGATCACTAATCAATTAATACAGGACTCAGCGATCGACTAATCACAGGCACTAGCTCCCAACCCGATACTTCCTTTGTTCTGCTATTGTGATGTCGGAGGCGTCATTTTCTCACGTCAGTGAGTTCATGCGCAGTGCGAAACGGCGAAACTTACTTTATAAAAGTTTTAAGGGGAAAAGCAAAAAGTGTATGAACATTTTCTTGTCGATGCGTATGAGATTATTACATATTATTCACGCGAAGAATTACAAGTGGATGGTGCATGTATATATCAGCTCACTACTATTAGTGATTTTTCACTAATCATTAGTGACCCACTTTTCGCTAAATGAATTAGTAAAATATGACTAAAATTTAGTGAAATTTCACTAATTCGAATTTAGAGAGGAGGCGAGGGTTGAAAAAAACACTCCAGTCGCAATGGCTCGTCGGTAGAGATAGTAACAAAATGCGTTTTCAGGATCATTTTCGTTCATGTCGCGATATATCCGGACTCATGAAAATGGGCATTATTGACGAAAGCCTTCGTTTTCTCGTAAGTGAACGAAATTGCCCTTACCCATCGGTACGTCGGGATTCTAACGACTAATTGTGTGATGAAATGTTACTAATTTGTATAGTGATCATCTTTGAGTAATCGAATTAGTGATTTTTCACTAATCATTAGTGACTCACTTTTCGCTAAATGAATTAGTAAAATATGACTAAAATTTAGTGAAATTTCACTTATTCGAATTTAGAGAGGAGGCAAAGGTTGAAAAACCCTGTAGTTGCAATGGCTCGTCGATTGAGATAGTAATAAAATGCGTTTTCAGGATCATTTTCGTTCATG
>JAPYZT010003920.1:0-11374 GCA_030522965.1 Tryphoninae sp. A BG-2022a | reverse complement strand
TGAATTTGTAAACGCAGCCCTAACGCGACGGCTTATTCGACAAAAAATACAATCACATCCATAACGAATCAATCCCTCGTTCCTTTGTATATACATTAAATCATATAACTACTCCCGCCATCCTGTGAAAATTGTTAATATTTGTCCAATTCTCGGTTACGTAAGCGCTGTAACAAAATGACGCTCCACAGTTCAGGAAAATAGAATCAACGACCGACAGATTACAAAACAGTTCCAACATTCCTGGAACATAACAGTTACGACAATTATCACAGTCTCATCGAAAAACAATAGAACATCCTCGTCAAGACTGTACTCACCTCCTCGGCAAATTCGAAGTCACCGTCGAATTTGGGCTTGCAATCCGCCACGGTGATAATGACGATTAACACCGTGGCCAGGAACAACCACGAGATCCTCATTGCGTATTATATTTTCCTACTCCTTCTTGTTGTCGAAAAAGTATTTTCACGAAACAACAACTCTTCCGTCGCACGAGCGAAGATATATATACGTGTATATCTCTGTGTGTGTGTATGTCTGTGTGTGTATGTGTGTGTGCGTGTGTGTGTTTGTGTGTGTGTGTGTGTGTGTGTGTAGGTGTGTGTGTGTGGGGTTATGTGTGTGTGTGCGTGTGTATATAGATATATTAGTTTATAACCGGCGGCGTCGAGTATATAATATGGCCTCTCGTCTGTCACTTGCACCACGGATTAATTAGCGTAATCGTTTTCGATCGCCGGAAAATCAATTAACGAGGGGAAAAATAAACGAGGGTGGGAGACTGACCGGGAACGTGTTAAATGCGCAAAATAGAAAGTGCGAGTGTTTTTTGGTATCCAACACCAGGAAGGATAGTACGACTCGCGTGCGATCGAAATGAAAAAAAAAAAAATGAAGAAAACGTAAAAAGCGTTTGCGTTACGTGGGCGTCGATCAAAACACGTTTATGGCACGAACAAGCTCGCTCACGATCTCCCGTTGTTTTTCTCTTTTTCTCTGTTTCGTGGCACGTTCGGCGTATAAACAATTGTTAGAGAAATAAAACGAACGGTTTTGCGGTGCCGCGGCGAGAGTGCTGCGCGTGAACGAGACGTGTGGGTACACGTTCGCCGTGTCTGTATGTCCGTAAACGCACGTTCGTGAAAGATCTCGAACAACAACGGATAATATTGTCCTGCTCGAGGAGTCGAACGAACAGTGACTGCGCGCTAGGTGCGCGAAAAAGGGTAAGACGTCCACGAACGAGAGACGCAGTGAGAGCGGTAGGCGCGGACGCCATTGGTCCGATTTTCACCGCGAGGGCACGGGGAGGGACGAAGAGGGGCGAAACTGGTGGGGGATGAAGGAACTACAAATGACTTACTATATCTATATGTATGCGGATATAGGTATACATTTTACGCCTGGCGGAGGAAAATCCTTCCGATCTCCCTTTCCCTTCGCATCCCGCTCGCGCGACATTTCACCGGCAAATGCGTATATATGCGCGTATAGGAGACTCCCCTACGCCATAGAGGTCTCGCGCAAGAGCGCGCGTTATACGGACGATGCGCCAGTCGATATGCAATACCACTACTATACCCCCATTTAGACAGCACGCGCGGCCACCCTCGTACGACACTAGACGGCTTCTTGAGTCTATGCTCTTTTCGCTATTCACGCGACATACGTACCGTTTTGTCGGTCGCTTCGTCTCGTTCCCACGTCCCATTAGCGCATAATAAACTTGTATACAAATCATTACACGATTCGTCCGTAGATGTTCTGGCGGATTCATAATCGTCGTGTGATCCTTACGCTGCATGCGATGCCCTTCAGGCGGCCATATTCGTTAGTTTCAAACGACACCACCAGTGTCGCGACTTCTCTTCCCAAATAAATACCCGATGATGAGTTTAAGGCTTATGTGAAATTATAATTTCTATTGCTGATACTACTACGTTGACGTATTTAGCGGCTAAAAATGGCAAATATGTGGACGAACGAATTTAATATGCCATTTCAAAATGCTCCTAATTGCAAATATAATTAAAATATTTAAAAAAACTCGCATATATATATATATATATATATATATATATATGTCGCACATTCAATTTACTATATTATGTCCATTTTATTACGCAGTTTCTATAAAGTTTGGCTGGGTTACTGTCTGGATGAATCTGTCCACCGTAAAATGGAAAAGTGTGCGGGAGAGGGGGGCAAAGCCTACATTAATCATATATAACACAGGTACTCACAACTTAATTTAGGACTTGCGAAAAGTCGTTTCGTCTAGAAGAGACGAAGAACAGCCAGTAGTACGCAAGGCATGCAATTCGATTCGAGCGTACAGTACCAAGAAGTAAACGTGAATGGTCAACGAAGAGATTCACACCGATATCATAAACATTTCACGATATTTTAACACTGATGAATGTTTGAGTAAATACCGCAAGGAGTAAATAATTTACGAATGACAATGAACGGACGAGCATAATGCAGATAGGAAAAATGGTAACTGACTCGAAACATCGTTGAAAATTAATGAATCTTTCAACCTGCTTAATTTACCATCGTTTATCATTCGGATATCATTTCCGTTTGTTATAATATCAGAACCTTTTACAAGTAGCCCAAGTTAGGTACGGTGGCATTTACTAAGATAAAAACATTCGCAATAGAAAAAAGAAAGCAACGCGAGATAATTATGGATTGTAGCCGTCGTCTGTCGACTCTCCATTCCCAAAGTGCTGATTCCTACGAGTGAGGTGAAGAAGCAATGTAGGTATCCATCGATGCGGTATCACTTTGCTACATTTTATACGGAAGAGGCCCAGACAGCAGACTGACGTGTCTTTCCCTTTCTCACTCTCCTTCCCTCTCTCGTACCTCTCACACTATATTTCTCTGAGAGTCTGTCTGCGTACGGCCGAGGATGAGCCATTTGTTTCCACCGTTGGATCTCTCGTGTATTTACTTCAGATGCACGTAGTGCCACTTATCCACTGAAATCACACGGAGACAATTGATGGATTCACGCTTGACATGATTGGAATTGTTTTGTTTGTTTGGTTTTTTCTACAACTTGTGACACGGTATTGCGATTCGTGGATAGTGCCATTTGTCAACTGCAAACACGCGTACATACAAAATGTTAGAAGAGTCGCTTGACTATATAACAAGAGCCTTCGCGCCAGCAATGTGTTTCAGGGTTTTACGGGAATGCATGCCGAGACTGAAAAATATTTTGTACTTACCAATCGGATCGACCGGTGGTCCCTCCCCAGGCTCTGGTAATTTGTTCAAAACTTCCTCGGCTGCTTCGGAATCGATTTTCGCGGGACTGTCGTCCACGGTCACGTTTGCACTAAAAAATTTAAAAACATCATCCAGTGGTTTACGTCGTATCGACATTTTTTCGGATTGCGAAACAATAAATGAAAAACAAGCAGAATCATCGAATACCTACCAGGAAATTCCGGTGACCTCGGCTTCGCGTTTTATGAGATTTCGCCAGTGTTCGTGAACGTCGCTTATAACGTGCAACGCAAATTCCTTGGGTTTCGCCTCACCGTTGAAGGCAAATTGGTTCTCCGGCTTGCCATCGGGTATCTTGTAAATTTTGAACCACTCAATAGTCGCTTTCATCAAACCCGGATAAACCTTCTCGACGTCGGTGATATCTAAAGAGTCATAGAAATTACGTACGGAGTAACGGTATAAAAAAAGAAATACTGCGTAACAATGAGTCACCGCGTCCTTGATAAAGAACGAATTACATAATAAGTATCGTGGCTTTATCATGGAGTACATTCGTGTGTTAACAAGTAAATTGTTCGCGTGGGCGAAGGAATCGTGAAATATCATGCATTTTAAATGAACGCCGAATTTATCGTACTCACCATTCATTTGCTCGGCCAATGGGTCATTAACATCAATTACTATTATCTTCCAGTCGGTTTCGCCTGCAATTTAATTTTTACTTCCGTATTACTTGAGTATTGCAAGAGAAAGATTAATCTCAACGTCACCGTCGTACCATCACACTGACAATTGTCAGTGATAAGCGCGTGTCGCATTTATACAAAGATATGTAACGACGTATAATGAGCGACAGTACCGATGCTACGAGTGTCTATGCCTCTATATATGTTCTCGAACTCACCCTCGTCGATAAGTGCAACCGTTCCCAGAACCTTGACCTTCAGTACCTCACCTCGTTTAGCTACCTGATATATAGAAAAGCGAAAAGCCGGCGAGTCACGCACGTTTCTTACTACGGGATATTTTTATCCCGTATGCTCCGTACATATACGTGTAACCCTTTGGGCAAGTCGTTTCTTACCCTATAACCAATTTCGAGAACATCTATGGGATCGTTGTCGCCTTTGAACCCTGTTGCCTCGTCCAGTACCTCGGGATTTTCCCAAGTCTAAAAATGATAAAGAAAATAATTTAGTTAGTTGTTCCTAAAGTGTTGGCACGATATAAATATATGAACGTAGTAGCGAATACAGACATTGAACAGCGATAAATCGCATTATCAAATGAACTAATTCGACCTGTCGACACTCGCTGTGACATAACGCATGTTATCATAACACCGAGCATATCAAGGTCAAACTGTTTCTACACATTGTACACGTATTCTAAGAAATATACCGGAACGAAATAATGAAATTGTCTCGATTTGACAATATCCAAATTATCACACGAGTGAGTGACTTTGTGTTATGAAACTATGCACTACTGAGAACGGTGGATTGTTTTTTTTCACGTTCCAAATACCTGAGGTAGAGCTCCATAATTCCATATATATCCATGATGTGGAAAGCAATTTGCTACAAAACGTAATTTGCCCTTTTTTACATCTTGCTTTATAGGATTTAGGCTCTCAGCGAGATTTATTTCCATCTTGGCGTTTGTCCATCTTGGAACTTCAACAATCATATTGAACACTTTCTGGGATTCGTCAGCGTACAGAGGTATGTCGTGCATTGGTGATATAGGGCCATTCTCATTTTCTGCAAAAAAATACAAGCACAAAAAATGAACAATATGTTAATAATATAATATAAGAAAAACGGTAACGCAGGTGAATGTGCTGTGCCTGTAGCTGTGAAGCGGATCGACCATAAGATTTTTTACAACAGGATATCTAGGATCGGCAACTTTCTCCTGCGCATAATAAATGTTACAATCTGACATTTGAAAGCCGATCGCTGTAAGATTTCTGGTGACACGGTATTACAGCTGGAACGTTAAAACGTAATCATAGATAAAGGCCCAGTACCGTATGTCGTTACTTGCACCTATCAACATAAAGAAACAAATAAATATTCATTTCTATAAAAGCGTGCATTCCACGTTACCAAGGCAGCGGGGGGGGGGGGGTACATACGAACGACGAGTACGTTCCATAAGCAATGGGTATTCGTATGTAAAGGATGCGCATAGAGAATTGTACCCGACAAATTGGCATTTACGAGGTCTCGTTTATAACGTTGAACTCGATCTATGTATGGCAATCGATGAGCTATTTTATATACGCTTACTCGACCAATGTGCCGGGGCATTTTTAATTCAGGATATGACGATCGACCGATTTCGTTCACGCGTCACACTCACTTCCCATTCGGCACTCACGACCTTTCGAACGTTGAGTGGTATGCGATAATGCCTGAGCGTATATGTATCTTTCATTGAACGGATATGGCACAACTAGACCCGAGGTTATGATACTCACTGAAATATAGCCTGTAACCGGTGGTATTTGGAGTACCACGTTCAACCGTGCTGTACGACATTTTCCGTCGGATTATGTCGCTGTTCGTACACCTTGCGAGGTTAAACCGTAATGCTGAGCAAACTAAACCCAACGGAATCGAAGATCCGTTCAAACTGAATCGACGAAACACGTGCAACGTCGCTAACGCCATCGTGACATCTGGTGTGAGCAGCTAGAAGTAACTCGCCAAGTGTCACGCTTTGTCGTTATTATCGCTCGAACTGTCGATAAGCCATCAATAACATTATGATATAATCGTAACGCATGATAAATGAATCACAGGATTTTGGACATATACCTCGTTACGCCAAGTCCGCGTAACGGACTGTAAATACAATACCCGAATTTGTATTTTTATTTTTATAAAGCAACATTGTGTTATTTTCTGATATAAGAAATACTTTCTTTGATCAACGTTGTTCAATTTTTCTTGTGCAAAGTATGATCATGAGAAACTCATTGTCAGTGTGTATAATGTCACTTCGATATCGACAACAACATTATATTTCCTCTTTTCACGTCAGTTATGTGGAAGCGAATACATAGGACCAGTAAGTATATTAGACAGATTTTCTTATGATGAAATCAATAATTAGTGGTAATAATCAAGCTCTCTTATAAATGTAAAATCGATCCACTCTATCCTAAAGTTATGTACAACACGAGAACAATTGGGATATCAGTAGATGGTCTTGAACGAACACTGTAGAATATGATTTCATGAAAATGTATTACAGTTTTTTTTTCGTTTAATTGTGATCCTCAAATGATCCATCTCCACTATCACATACTTTTGTTCGCAGAATGGTTACACATTGAACGGCCTTTCTGCCACAAGCATCTTCATGGATGGAGACGCTGAGCTCAACAAAGCTGGAGCTCCATAAACGTTTGATCCATGTCGATGGAAATTCAGCACGTGCATTATTTATCAAATCTATTTTTGTTTTACTTCCATTATAATTCGCATTATTGTTGTGCAAACCGGATACAGGTAACAAAATATGATTAATTCAAAAGTGGAAGAATAAAGTCGAGGAACGACATGGTCTTGGTGTAAACACCCGGATAACCTGGCAGAGCGCATCTGAATCCATATGATACTACTCCAATCGAGTACCACGTTCCATTAACGGGGACCACGAGAGGACCACCACTGTCACCCTAAAATTAATTGAGAAAGAAAGAGTAATTAGAAAAAAAATGTAACGAAGAAAAACTCGTATCATTATACAATAGAATCAAATAAGTATTCGCTTTGGTTGATAGTACTTATTTTTTAGTGCTTTTGTAGCTCGTGTTCTTAAACGACAAAGCACCAAAGATGGGACAGAAGCAAAAAAATTCTTGTGCAAATGTAAGTAAACCTGATATCGATTTCAGTATCTATAAATGCTTAAATGTTCAAAGATAACGGTCGATCGAAAAATGAATTGAGGAATGTCACAATGAGGAAGCTAAGAGATAAAACAAAATTCTATTTTGTTTTTTTAGTCATGTTGGCGTGTCTAGCAGCTTGCTAATCCTACTTAATAGATGTCGGAAACTACACGTAACTGCTTGACGACAGTTTATCGTCAAATTCATCGCATCCTCTCACCTGGCAAGCATCTTTGCCGCCTTGTGCATAGCCAGCACATAGGACTCGCCCGTCGATGGTGGCTGTTGCGAAATCCTTAAAGGCATCCTTGCACCTACTCTCAGGCACTATCGGTACTTGAGTCTGCTGTAGATGAGCAGCACTAGGTCCGTCTGAAGAAGAAGAATTGAAATGATTAATTATCAATTGGGCATATCAATTATTAAGCTATAGGTACTCACTGAAATAAACGGAACCCCATCCAACGAGGAATGGAAAAGCGTTGGCAAGGTTTTTCTTGCGTGCAGATTCCGTTACCGGTAGACAAACCGGTTTTATCAACTCTGAAACAAATCTATAACTTTATAAGCGTTACTTGGATGATTCAGGTAATACTATGAATTGAAACTTGAAATCTGTATGTGCTTCTGGCAGGTACATACACACTGTCCGGAATAATTTTTAACATTCATTCATTTCAGTTTCAGTTTTTGGATGATCAAAACTGTTAAAAAGTTTACACCTGGCTTCTTTGCCCAATGTACACATCTTTTATGTTTCAACTTACGGGTGAACTGAAGGTCGAATGCAAGTCTAAGAACAGCTATGTCATTTGTATAAATGTTGGGGTCGTACTGTGGATGAAGGTGTCGGGATTCGATCGGGACATCGACCGGCGTGGCTCCGTCATTATCGCTCGCCAAGTCAAGGTCCCCGACACGAACTTGGAACAGATCATCTCGCTGGTAGACGCAATGTGCAGCTGTCAGAACGTGACGCGCCGAAATTAGAGTTCCTCCACAGAGCCATCTCGCTGTTCCGGGATTCTGTTTAGAATAATATCCGAGCGCAGTGGCCCAAGGCCAGGCACCTGTTTACATTTTCGATCATAATTAGCTTTTGTACAGTAACATTTATCAGTTTTGTTACATTCGTCGCTCCTTTCTTTTTCAGTAATCCATTGTTGAAGCTTGGAATAAATGGAAGGCCTATGGAGATGGAGAATTGATGACCCGTGTCAGAACGTGATAGCGTCATAGTATTTTCGGAAACCCGAGGCAAGAAAACAGTATTGTGGATAAATGCAAGGTACGATCACCACCAAACATGAAATTTTGTTTCCACTCAAACATAATTGAAATATTGTTTCATACGATGCAAACCTCTGTATAGAATTAACGATATTCAATATACTTGGAACATTTACCGCGGATAATAACAAACTGATGAAAACAATTATTGAAAAAATGATGCGATTACAAAAATGTGAAGTTTTCGGATACTAAATTTTTTTTTCAAATTCTTAGTAACGAAATAAATAAAAAATACAAATTAATACTTAATCGTTATATCCGAAGAAAAGGTTTCCATCTTATTGTTAGAGAAACATAGTTGAGTATCGCATCGTTGGGGGAGAAAACATATGCGATGACGAGTTTCGTTCAATTTGTAACATGAGTTTCGAGCAACGTCCTTGATAAACATATATATGTCGAGTTCGTACAAAGATATTTCCTGAAACGTGTCTTACTGTTGCTTCTCATAAGTTACGCCATACAATATTGAAATGTCGTGCTGCAGATTTAAAGAAAAGTGATAGATTCAACGAGCTTTCGCTACAGTTTGCACATGCTTAGGCTTTTGTGCGCAATGTGATGAAAAATGGGGGTGGAATGTTTTTCAACGTGATATTTAAAAAATGAGACTATACCCAATTTTGCAGGCACTCCACCAACGACTCTGGTGTATTCGGTTGCGGGCACTCCGCATTCGGGTGACTCAAGAGGTCCGTAAGCGGTTTTAGTTCGACTAGGTACCAGCGAATTGGAATTCACGTTATTATTGTTGTTGTTGTTGGTATTACGGCTTCCATTGACATCCACGTAAGGACAGCAAGCTACTATATCTCCTCCATTATTTGAGCCACACACAGATTGCTTTAGAAAGTCCCGGGCACTATTGCCATATATACGAATAATTTCTAGAAGCGGTTCGCAATTTTTGAGATTTCGGCAAACGCCCGGTTTACCCTCAGGATTTATACACGACTGATCAAAGCCTGAAACATAAAATCAGCCCTTATTATTTATTTATCATATTTATTAATATGATAAATAATATGAAATACGTATGATTTGAGAGTTATCGATGGCACGTAACTTGCCTTCTGCAACATTTCATTATTTATTCCTAAATTATAATCCAGCAAGGTTGAAATATAATAATGCAATTATCAATTGAAAATGGAAAATGTAGGTAAATGGAAAATATCGTCTAACTTTGCGTACAATTATATACAGAAGGAAGGATCCGAGGAAGAATTTTCAAGCGAAAAAAACTCGAAAAAGTCACTTGATCGAGTCTTGACTCTATATACCAATAAATATCCCTCAACTTTTAATACTCGACAAATTCAACGACTCTCAAAAGTTTTGATCACGTCCAATTGGCTCTGCAATATTTTGTTGTACGACTGGAAATGTAAAATGCTCTGTGTGACTTGGAAAAATATTTCACGATAACGATTAATCTCTGACGCTTATTGCACATATTTTATGTTTAAACAGCACGGCGGATGTCTCTGACAGAAATGCCATTAATCGCCAAAGCATAAGTTTTTGCCACGCAACGTTTTACCAAAGAGAACCAATTGGCATTTCGCCTACAGTCGATTATCAAAATTCTTTCTAAAACTTTTTTATGTAATAGAGTACGCTCCGCATTAAAACATAATAAATCTTTGGTCGTTATTTTTTATCATTCTCTAAACGAAATATCATTCTCGATGTTCTCCGACTAAAATGAAAAAAAAAAAAAAATACTCAACCAAAATGATTTGTCACCGATTCGTCGATTTTACGATATGATCTTTAACGCCAAACACCCGAACCGACATCTTCGGGCTTCTAAATAAGAAGACGGTTCGTAATTTCTCAACGACGGGACTTATTGCCTAGTTGTACAAGGCTAAACGAGAATAGTCGAGAACCAACCACTCCCTCAAGATCCAACCAGCTTTTGTAGGCACGTGTCTTGTAAATTTCTAACTACACGGAAAGAATTTTTAAGTCATTTTTACTGTGAAATTACAGTAACTGAGACTAAAAAATGTACAATTCTTCAGGTTTATGGAAATAAATTATACATTTTAATGGAATGCGTACTGTTACGTGAAAGAAATTCGAAATTTTTTCAAAAATTTTTACTGAAATTAACAGTAAGTTTTCGTGAAACGTAAACATTACTACAATAAGTTGAAAAAAGTGCTGATACAAATGAAAATGCACGGTGCACATTGAGAAATTTGCGCGTTTGTCTTGAAAATTTAAAAAAGGAAGTCGAAATTTTCCGTGTGTTTGCCAGAATTTTTACATTCTTCACAGTAAAGTCAGTTAAAGCTAGGTCGCCTGGCCGTAATCCGTGAGCTCTGTGTAGCGCGTGTAAAAATTATGCTACGTGCTAAAATTTGTACATGCCTAAAAGTAAAATATTATAACTACTGTCAATTTTTAATTGTTTGCACATTTATCACCGGGTTCAAGTTTTTAATGTAACTTTTACCGAGATTTCACCGTAAAAATTAATAAGAAATCCTCTCCGTGTAAGACTCAACTAGTTTCTATTTTCGAGGCAACCAAGTTTGCGAAATGTAATTTTTGCATACTTCCAAAAACTACGTTTTTTTACTTTTTGAAAGGAGGTTCGGTGATTGGAGTGAGTCCAAGATAAAAGTCTCATTTTTTTGTATAGCGTTGCCAAACCCTTTGTCTATGCATAAGCGGAGTTTCCACGAGATTTACCGCACAGTTTCCGAGATATTAATTATTACAGTCAGTGCATTTAATACATTTAGACGACAAAATGTGCCGGTCCTCGCATATATCGAATTTTTTATAGCACTTGGAGCCAAGACACACATTAAAACAATTGACGATTGCATTCGTTGATTTTTTATGATCAATAGGGCACCTTGAATTGGAAAGCTCACCGGAATAATAAGCAATTAATTCAGGAATAAA
>JAPYZT010003919.1:0-11375 GCA_030522965.1 Tryphoninae sp. A BG-2022a | reverse complement strand
CAGTTTTCGATGGGGCTAGTTGAACGATGCTCAACTGTCCTCATCGGCTGGCACGCATCACATGGCGGAGGTGAATACATCACGCTATCGCCGGTAGCCACGCGACTACTTGTTTATTTAAGAAAAAACATTTCACAGTTTGTTGCAGTTAATGTTCATGATTCAAAATATAGCTAATTAATCTGTAGCTATTTGTTTATTACTGCATTGTATCAAATGGTCTTGTATGCGTCTGATTTGTTGATGGAATTCTTACCTTGCTCAACTTACCCCATACCCTTGCTCAACTTACCCCACTTATGGCGCAGGTTGAGCAGCTCTACACTCTCTCACATTTATGATAATATCTCCTAAACGAGACCTGAATTGATTGTTTCCGAAGGCGTTTCGAGCTGGAGAATTTGCGGATCTAACGGTGCAAGAATCAAGGAAATCGGATGCATTTTTTAAGAGTTATGATCGATTAAGCCAGAAACTGCTCAACTATTCCCGCTCTACCCTATCTACTCGATCTTCTCCTTCCATTCACCATCAGCAAAGTACCCGAATTAACCACGAATGACTGGATACCAAGTGAGAATTACAGAAACAAAAGCCACATGGTCGACTCGACTATCATACTCTCCCATAATTCGCGACCAATACCAGGTCAGAATTGCTGATCCCTCATTATTCGGACGATAGATTAATCGCCCAGAGATCCGATAATTGCGATCTCGAGGTTGCTGTAGGTAAGCACTCACGTACACGGTAACCAAGAGAAGGATCAAGCGAACATGTGGCATTCTCGTGTTTGCTGAATCCACCTACAGTCCAAGGTCTTGAAATTGAATCCATTATTTTCACGAATGAGCATTTAAATGATAACAAGTTATCAATTTCATGTCGAAACGATAATGATTATAGCCAAATAAAAGATTTTACTTACATTATTTTTTTTTCCATAATAAACAATGAGAGTAACGAAACGTTAAAAAATGTTTTGTTTTCACTTAATTAGAAAAGTAGGAAGATTATTAATTTATACCGATCATTAAATATTATGTAGCATTATTAATGAAATAGTTTTATCAGAAAATATTTTTGAATACTCTCTCGTCCATTAGTCAAGTACCGAATACTTGGATTGTACACCAAGGATCGAGGTGGGCCAATACCGTCCAAACCGCAATTCCGGTGCGCGGTTCGTGATGGTATATATAGTGAATGACCTATCCTCGTGTATATATGTACAAGATGGGAAAATTACAACACGCTTCAAGACCCTGCGGGGCCCCATTCTGAAATTGGAGCGGAGGAGAGAGAAATCCCTAGCGAAAATCCGAGCGAAAATTGGTTCGTTTGTTAGACTGTGTGATGACTGCCATTTTTCAACTCTGTCCTAAAACAATCGTGGTACTATATCATGGAATATACATTTCATAATGTGGATATAGCGGAGAGACCCTCGTGTAAAAGCACGGCTGACCGGACAGGGGTTTGTACTACTGAATCTTTGATGTAGCGAGTTACGTACACGTGTCTGACCATACCCGAACTTTTCTACTTCCGCAAGATTTTCAACACCTGACTAATTAACGAAACGAACAAATTTTCACTGACCAGTTGGTGAACTCTTCCCTTGAAATAAGAAACTATGAAGGTGTCCGAGCAATAAGGAAACTTGGAAGCAAACCGGACCGTGAAGAAGACATCTGACACTTCCTACTACTGGCAAAGTCCAACAACTAAGAGTTCGTACCGTACCAAAACTTGTCAACTTCTATGGCATATGACCAACGAAGCAACTGTTCTATCGGACTAAGGCGGTTCAGGCGAGGTCCGACCGATAAGGGAGCTATACTACTAGATTTAATTGACTATGAACGAAGCCTGGTCACTCCCAAAGTTTTTCCACCGAACTTTGTAAAATGCAAGGACATTTTCCCGAGGGATAAACTTTTCTATTCGTCCAGCGGACCGACGTGTATTAATCATGCCTACAAGTAGAGAACCTTTCGCAAAAGGGTCAGACGTGACTGGAAATTCGATCCTGTCCAGTAGAACAAACCAACGACTGATCAGACCTGAAAAACTCCACAAAGAGAAAATGTCCAAATCACTGTTACAATTTTCCTCCTGTACCTTTGGCCCATTTAAACCTTTTTACGTTGGTTTTTTTAAAATGCATCAAAATCTCTTTAAAAATTATTTGCAAAAAGGACTTAAGTTATTTAGAGATAAGTCGTTAAAGAAGGACAATGAGAATGAAAACGCTTTTACCACGTCTCGTTTTTGAAGATCTTCCTTCACAGACGCATTCAGTTACGTATCAATCGTTAACTTCGGGATGATCGTCGATATAAATCTTTCGACGACGGAATGAACGGAAAAGCTTCGGTGAAATTTAACGACCTCGAACGAATCAGCACCGCGAAGGCCTCAGGAATGCAAATGCTCTACCACCTTCTCCTCTCCCACTTTCTCATTCTTTCATTCTCGTGGTTGTAAATGGCGAAAGGATTGGCATAAAATTTCAAGCTCTCTGCGTGAATTCTGTACGTAAGCCGGTTGAGTGTTTTCTCGTGACATAAAAACGTAGATTTACCGCGCGAATGCGGCATCTCGTTAAAACAAGGAATGTCACAATAATTTCCATACAAACTCGAAAGAACGAAAGAAAAATAAAACAATTTGTTGTAATCCTCAAAAATACATTTTCTATTTGTTTTTATTTTTTAATAGAATTCGATCAATCTTTGTTTTTGGTAAAACCGCATTCGTCACAAAATCCTTTGGCGTATGACAATTTTTTTCATTCAACGGAAGACAAAATATAGAAGTCATTCGTATTTTTCGTAAAAATGTCAAAACGTCGGAGATATTGAGGGTAAGATTTGCCAGAAGTACGAGCTTAAAGTTCGTTTGTTTTCTTGGTCGTCTGTCTCGTCATGATTGAGGCGAGGTGATGCGAAAGATAAAGAAAAGAAACAGAGACACGTACGTCCGCGTGGACGGAAAATTCTTTGCGATTGTATGTGGAACACGTAGTGTCTCCTTCGATTTTCCAAACCCACCCCCTTGCTCCCCCCCCCTCCCCCCTCCTTGCAAAAATCGATCGGTGGAAAAGGCGACGCAACGAGAATTCGCCGGGGCCGGAGAAATATACGAACCGAGTGAGCGAGACGGATAGAGACAAAGGAACGCGGTAGGCGACGCAAGAAAATCATTCGACACACGAAACTCCGAGAAATGCAGGAAGAAAGTTGGCGAACGGAAGTAAGAAAAATGAGACAAGCCGAAGAAAAACAATCCCGATGAAAATGATACGAAGATGGAGAAATAAATCGTTCTGTGCGAAAGAATAAAAAAAAACAATGATTTATGAACCGTCGCGACAAATATCATAATTTATCGAGAAATATATATTTAAATATTTCATTTTATCCTTTTGACTTTTTTTCAATCGTTCTAGATGGGAAAAACGTCTCCAAGGATTTTGTTTTGTTTTAATTTGGTAGCAATCTCGGCTTGGGAAAACATTTTTTTAAATTGTCGAAACAATCTCCGCGGCGGGAAGGACGATTTTTAGGCGAATAAGAGAGCGGTGAGAAAAGAGGGGAGGAAAGCTCCAACCCAAAGACCGGTAAGACAGAGTCCTGCGAGCTAGGATCTATACGTTGGTCCTTCCGGAAGGAAAAAGAGGCTCTTTGCCTCTTCTTCTTTTCTTTATCCTTCTCTCATGGCTCGGCCTCTTACTCGGTCTAAGCGCCTGCGGCCAACTCACGTATTCCACAAATGTCTCTCTTTCCACTTTTCCGTTCGTGCGCCCGCACGATCCAAACTCCCTCGCTAAAACCGTCACGTGTATACCAACCGGAAGTAGCTTCGATTCCCAACGGGTTCCTTTCTCATTCTCGTTTTGCCCCACAAAGTCCGTGCTATTATTTACGTCGACCGCTCGCGCTCCCGCCTTCTCAAACCGACAAAACTTTCAACAATATCACGGTATTCTTCCACCAATTGGACGGATTATACAACGTTACGATCATATTTTCAACAGTTTTGACTAACACGAATATTACGTGGAAATATTCCATTGACATTGTTAAAATGAAAATAAATAACAATTACTCGAATTATAACAAAAATAAAAATAAATTAAACATTCGAGAAATAATTTTTTTTTAAATTTGCATAACGTACGACATCGTTGTTCTTTCTTCATTCCTCGAGTACTCGAGAATGACAACGAGTTTAGCTAATTCATCGTTTAAACTCGTGTTAATTCATCGTGTGCCAGAAAGCAAACGAACAATTGGATTAACCGGAAAATTAAACGATCGTAATAATAATTCCGACGTAATAAAACAAAAATAAATAGAAAGAAGGAGACTCGAATGTAAATACGCGACGAAAGAAATTGCCTATAAAAGCAGATTATGGGAAAACTAGTACGAGAAAAACGAAGAAAAAACAATTTCTGTCCTTCGCAAATTATTCGTCGAGTGGGACGACGAATTAATTGATCTCTTTTTACCGTTGGGATATTCTGCACCAGACGGTATGAGAGTCTGCGACCAGATGTGCTCTCGGGTCACGAAGTTATAGAGCCATTTCATCGCGAGTGCAAGAGAGAAAGAGAGAGAGAGACAGAAGAGAAGAGAAAGAGCAATAGAGGGCGAGGGTGACGAGCGAGACGAGGGGAATGTAAAGCTGGAGATGGAATATGCACGCTTCGCTGGGTGTCATAGCAGTCGTAGGTGAATTGAGAGATCTCCGAGAGGCCGAGGAAGATACAGAGAATGAGAGTGGAGTATATATCCATTGCTTATTGCTCCTTCTTGCTATATATATATATATATATATATATATATATATATATGCTGGGGAAAATCAGAGAGAGGCTGACTTAGAGTACGGTCGCGAGGGTTACAAGGATTCGCTCTCAGAATGTCCAACCAAGCGAAGTATAGATCCCCCCTCCCCTCTCTCTCTCTCTCTCTTTCTCTCTTTGACTCACACATATCTACCCCTGAAAATTTCTTGGCTCCTGGGGACGAATCTAGAAACTATACGTAGATATGCATGCACGTGTAGGTATCTTAATTCATATGTGTGTGTTTTGCGTCTCGCGATGTACCGCAATATGTAACGCACCTCCTGAGGAATTTCCACGCGACTTAGGGTAGTCTACGAGTAGCGCAGTATGTTATGATAATACGAATCTCGTCAGTTAGTAATGAAAACTGTAATTAAAATTTCATAGAAATTTGAAAAACTGTTTTAAAGAAATTAACAAGAAAAGGATAAAGGATTATTATGAATTTATTTATTGAATTAAAATTGATTTTATTATAAGATTTATCGATTAGTATCGTTTAATGCGATTGCATATTTGACTCGAAACTGACGGGGTGATAGACAAATCGATTTTGGTTCACCCAGCACGAACGACCCTGACTGCTAAAAAGAGTCGAAGGTACCTACGCGCGCAAGTTTGTTCCTTTCTTTATTTTTTGCGGCAACTGCCGAAGAGAAACTTTCAAATCAATTCGAGACCGACTAAAAAGTTGAATCGAAAAGAACGTGGATAAAAGATGGAGGATGAGAAGCATTACTCTTTGCCTCGCGTTCTGATTCGAATGGGAAAGTCTGACCGAACGAGTACCGGAATTACGAAGATCGACGAGAGGCAACGAGTAAAAAAGCAACGATCGAATGACCCACTCTTGGGTAAAACTTTTTCAGTCGGAGAATCAAACGAAAGGATGAAACAAGTTATCGTACTGGCGAATGTTACGTTTGAATCCCCGCGATCCCAATGGAAGACTCAGAATACTCAAAACGAGCAGGGAAAATATACAAAGTCAAAAAAATTATCCTCTTCTACAAATATTTTCCATTCCCTTATTAAACGAACCTCTGCAAAAAGAAAATTCTGTTTATAAATGTTCAATGACGAAACTTTATCCACATTTCTTGGGGGAACAAAACAAAATTCACAGGAAAAAATTGTTATAATTGTTCATATATTCGTAGATTATTGGCTACGAAGAAAATTGTCATCGAGTTCGAACGATGATTTCTCACAGGTCTGGTTACTTCGACGAATGTCGTTGGCGACAAATTAACTTCGAGGCTCTATTACCACGAAATTAATTGGCAGGGTGAAAGTGAAGAGCTCCCTTGCAATGCTGGAGTGGATGAAACGTTCTGCCAGTAATTCTAAGACCTGTGAGAGGCGTGTTTCCTCTTTGATTTCGATGCTGAGGCATAAACGAATCAATGCCAGGAAATGGAGGCTGCGATACGATACAGAAAGAGACAGAGAGGTAAATATGCCATCGGAATCGACTCGAATCGTTTCGTACGCGTTTCGAACGACCTAGACTCGACTGTATAGTGACTCGAACGGAAAAGCTATGTGATAATACCGGTATTGGTACTATATCGTTATCTACCCGAATGTTGGATAAAACATTGGGCGAAAAGGCCGCCGTTTCAATTAAAATATCCGATTGGCTTTATATTTCGCGCGTACACCCGGGAGCATCGAATTTCCAACGAATCCCACGTTTTCATCGTAACTCGAGACACGAAACACGAGTTTGAGGCCGACCGAATACGAGTCATCGAATACCACATACCTTCTAAAATTTAGGCTACTACACAATAAAACAAAAATATCCCTAAAAACAAAATCTTTTATCAAATGTTTCTAGTTTTATTTATCAAGGAGGAAACAACTTTAGGATTTAGTACATTTATGTTTTTGTTCATTTTTATAATCCATCGCGAATTATCAAAAAATTCTTCCGACAGATTTTCCTGCGGCGTGACGATGTTTATAAGAACGTTATTATAATTAAATGCTCGTCGTTGGTCCGCGAATAAATTTACAGACACACGCGAGAATTTGTCAGTTAATTATTAAGCATTCTCTTTCTTTCGTTGGTAAACGAGAAACTAGGAGTTCTTTTAATTAATCCGAGTTCCAGAAGCCTCCACGCGATTTAGGAGGAAAAAAAGATGCGTGAAGTATTGTAATTATTATATTGTAATTTTTTTACCCGGGGGATTAACGCCTGGATTAATAATAATTAGTGTCTCCGGGGATTTATACGACGATGCACGCATCCCCAATTGTGTAATGTCCTAAGGGCGTTATAATGCCGATGGAATGGACAGAGCCACACCTGGGTGTGTGTGTGATGAATTAGACGCTCGTGCTCAAATTTTCGACCGTACGTTCTTCTTCCTCCCACGTTACCGAAACACACGCATGTTTTCCAATCGTAATAAATCTTACGAATGATTTATCATAAATATATATAATTATGAATAAATTCATGTTTTTCAATGTGTATTAATTTTCACGTGATTTCGTTCAATTCGAACGAGTCGATCAAACGTTTTAAAATGTTCAACCCTTAAACTACTGGCGTTTAGTTCCAGGGACCTCTGTCGCTCTTGAGATCCGACAAAAGGACAGAAACCGACGATGGTTTCGTAACCAGAGGTAAAATGATGCTCCTATGTGATATTACCGACAGTCGGTAAGGCGAGTAGCTAATTTATCAACTGTCGATGCGAATAATTCTGCTATGATGAAAATACGTGAATTCTTGCTTTCGTTGTGGTTGACCCACGATCGTGACTTCGACTTCGTCAAGCAAAAGCTCCTGGATGATTCGAAGAACTTTCTACCGGCTCCTACGGTATGCGAGGATACAATGTTTTATTCAACAGCGCTCGACTTTACCGACGGTAGGATAAGTAGGATGTTCTACGATTCAGCCGGAGGTTTTTCCTTCAGCATTCTCGAACCTGGGGAGGGTCGAAAAGGGTCTTATCATTCGCTCGAAAAACAACGCCGATCGATCCACGAGACAATCACGCAGTGGCACGCTACTAATGTTTATCATCAAACAACTACTCAACCCTTATCTTCGCTTAGATTTTAATTTAAAAACCCATGTAATATCGATTTGTTTTACGATAATATGAGATTCTTTGAATTTTTTTATGACCAATTATTATTCATTATTAATTAAGATTACGTTTTTTAATCAATCGCATCAAAACGTTCATTAAATATTCCGTATTTCATCAATTTGTCATTATAATATTTTCTGCGACAATTTCATCGCCAAGTTAAAATTGGCCAATAAAATTATATCGTTTAAACGATAAATTATCATAAAATTTTACTACGTCAATTTTTCATACTTTCTAACATTACCTCGGGACAATAGCTATGACCTAGAGAACGTCGAAAATACGTTATAGTTTTCGATGGAAGAGTACAAAACAATCAATTTTCCCAGGCAGCATTAATGTTGCTCTAATGGGCCTTTCATCGAATCGCCACAGCTGCTGCAAGCCAGACGGTTCAGTCTTTCCTTTTCCTCTCTCTCTCTCCTTCTATTACACTCTATCTCTCTTTCTTTTCTTCCCACTCTCACTTTATTTTTATTATTCCGCAACTTTCGAGCCAACGATCGAACTAAGAATAAACTTTAAACTCGTAACGCTAAAAGTGCGCGGGCTCATGTCCGTGCGGAGGACGCGAGGGGGGATGATGGTCGGTGTCCGTCCTCGTAGAATCGACGTCGTAATATTATATACTTTTTCATCGTCGTCGTCGTCGTCGTCGTCGTCGTCGTCGTCGTCGCCGTCGACGTCGTCGTCGTCGTCGTCGCGGTCGTCGTCGTCGTCGTAAGCGTCGTAAGCGTCGTCACAGTATTAGCAGCTTGTTTCAAAGCCCGCTCGTCGGGCGAGCGTGTGACCGTTGTCTAACGCTATAAGTAGTAATTCTCCGTTTTTAGCGATTTATCGACGTGCAAGCGAGCACCGCATCACACGTGAGCTTATGCGATTCAAGCAGGGATCCGCTTATGGGCGGCTGTTTCAACGAGAAAATTTTCCGCCGCGCGTTTATTACATATTATATATTTAAATAAATAATATATATCATTATGTTTGTCGCATTGGTGACGGTCACGTACGTGCATACGATGCAAACCAACGAGGGGCTTCGTTGCTCCTTTCGTGTGAGTCAGTGATTGTCATTGTTGTGTTGAATCTTCAGAGCTATATAGAGTCACGATGATTTGTAAACGGAATGGAACGATGGCAAACTCTAATAGCACTAAAGTCTCGTACGACAGACCGTGTTAGAACGAGTACCGTTGTGCAAAATGCGCGTTATGTTCCATAGAAGCTTATCGCACGAACGAATACCGGTATTCTAGGTGTGAACAGGCCTATAAATACCGGTATTGACGCTTTATGTCGAGATAAGAATACATTGGTCTATTTATCGGGAGTATAAATACCGCCATTGACGTATCCAACGGTCAATCCTAGTAGTGCTATGAATACAAATATTTACCCACTTTGTCGCGCAATAATACACCTATCTTGCTACAAGGGTAAATGTGTATTTAATTATGAAAAGGGTACTATAACACGCCAACGCACTTCGCTGAATAAACTATGACTACTGGTATTCTTAGACTCGTTAAATTGATAGATAGCAGTAATAATTTACCTACACTTTCAGTAAATAAAAATACAATTATTAACAGGCCGCCAATACTAAATGAGTACAGGTATTCTAGGTGTGAACAGCCCTTATAAATTGACCAGTATTGACGCATCATGTCGAGATAAGAATAAATTGATCTACTTATCAGGAGTATAAATACCGCTATTGACCTATCCGACGCAGTGCCTACAGGTATTTACTAGTTAATGCAAAAATACCAGTATTCTTCGATTCTTTACATTGTTAAATAGCAGTAATATTTCACCTACACTTTCAGTAAATAAAAATACAATTATTGACACGTCCCCAATACTAAATGAATACCGGTATTCGTCAATCAAATTCACAAATATCAGTATCGATCGATCAAACATTTAACACCCGAATGAATACGCATTAAACAAAAACTAGCTATAAACTCCGATCGATAAGATTTTCATCCCTATCTCCAAAAAACAATCGAGTACCAAGAATCTCGTACTCGTCTCCAGCTATTCACGAAAATACGAATGACTACATTGTCGAAACGTGTGAATCGCGCGGTCACAGCTCGCGAGTTAATTCGATCCGAGTTCACCGGCTAAGACTATTTTCCTCCTGTAAGAAAATCTCCTGCGGTGCAGAAATATTCGGCTACCCGGTGTTCTCGATCCATTTGCCCTGGGTATTTATTGTCAACGATTTGATTCCTCGATATTCACGAAACCGATTCAACTTTAAACGTCTACGCATCTACGACCAACACTCGCGTGTGCTCTATTATTTTGGACGTTGGACACGCGCGCGAAGCCAATTTCGCCGAAATACTATACATATATAGCGATATAGCAGTGTAAGTACTATAACTTCGCTATATTATAATTAAGCACGTTAGTTGGCCCTAGATCCAAGCGCTCGTTGCGTGATAGTAAAAGATACGAGAGGTATTCGACGCGAGCCTTCGCGCGTACCCGAAAAAGACTTTAGATATATCGCGGTATAATATCTCATCGAACAATTGTCGTCGACGTCGTATTATTGTCTAGAGACTTTGGCCCTATCAATTTTCTATTGTTCATCTTGCATGCTTACATTTGGCACAGTTTGTTCTAAAAGCGAACGTGATTTTGTTCGTTAGCCATAATTCAAGTACAATTTGAACGCGCAATAAAATATGCGAAATATATTGTTTGCACGATACGTCGAGTTGGTATTTATCGCGCATTTACGTATCAACGAGATTATCTCTCCCTCTCTCTGTAAACGATACAACGCGAGTTATCTCAGGCACGTAGTTACGCCGATAAGTAAAAGAATTATGATTCGTAAATGATTAAATAAACGCAATTTTTTATCTCGAAAATATTGCGATAATAAATTAATTATTGATTCGTGATCAAATATTGTATTAATTTTTAATCCATGCGATAATTGATTAACACGTTGATCGATCGTTGATTTATTATGTTTAAAATTGTTCAAGCTTATCCGGATGGAATTATTTTCTTAATTGATTCGTATCCGTTAAACCCGAACGTACAAATTCGCGGCTATATAACTATAAATATCGCTCGTTTAATCTCGAAAACGCTTTGTTTCCGGATAACGAGATGAGAGCTATGACCCGTACTATTACTTCGCGCACCCTATAATAAGATTATCTATCCGCGAGAGAAATTGTCCGGACGTTCTAACAAACTTATGTGTATTTTCCAACGCCGAGGAAACTTTATAAAAGTGTGCTTGCTTTCCGGTCTCTATTTCGCCTCGTTAAGAAATCGTTATTTCAAAAGAAATTTTCCTGATAACAAAATCATATTTATTCCCACAAAAAAAATTGTATCGTTCCATTTACCAAAATATA